>WAAF01009346.1:150017-249118 GCA_013400475.1 Tricholaema leucomelas | reverse complement strand
CACTGCCACACGCCCCAGCTACACACCGCCACACCCCCCAGGTACACACTGCCACATCCCCCAGGTACAAACTGCCACATCCCCCAGGCGCACACTGCTACATCCCCCAGCTGCAAACTGCCACAACCCCACCGATGGGCAGGAACACCTCTCAAGTACACTTGGCTGTTCAAGACCTCATCCAGTCTGGGCTTCAACACCCCCAAGGAGGAGGCAGCCACAGCTTCCCTGGGCAGCCTATGCCAGACTCTCACCACCCTCACACTGAAGAACTTCTTCCTCAGCTCTAACCCTGCTCTGCCTCAGCTCCACACCCTCATTCCCCTTGGCCTGTCTCTAGACACCCTCAGCAAAAGTCTCTTTGCAGCCTCCCTGCAGGATCCCTTCAGGTACTGGCAGCAGCTCTGAGGTCCCTCTGCAGTCTCCTCCTCTCCAGGCTGTACACCCCCAGTTCCCTCAGCCTGTGCCAACAGCAGAGCTGCTCCAGCCCTTGGCTCATCTTTGTGGCCTCCTCTGGCCTCCCTCCAGCAGCAATGTGTTGACCCATATCAGAATGAATCTGTCCAAGCCACGAGCTGCCAGCTTGGCCAGGAGCTTGTTGTGGCAGACAGTGTCAAAGGCTTTGCTGAAGTCCAGGTAGACTACAGGTAGATGTCCTGTGTGCACAGAGAGCAGTGCTGTTGGGAACTGCCCCCAAACCCTGCTGCAGCAGCAAGGTACAGAAGCTTTAGTTGTCTATTTGTTTCTTTTCCCACAGAGGTCTCCTGCAAACAACCTCCCTCAAAACAAGTTTGGAATAACAATCAACCGGTCCTGATCTACATCACCAAGCACAAGGAGGCCAAAAACCAACCAACTTACTTTCTTTCTTTCCTTCTCTCCTTCTTTCTTTCTTTCTTTCTTTCTTTCTTTCTTTCTTTCTTTCTTTCTTTCTTTCTTTCTTTCTTTCTTTCTTTCTTTCTTTCTTCCCTTCTTTCTTCCCTTCTTTCCTTCTTTCCTTCCTGCTTGCTTTCTTTCTTTCCTTCTTTCTGTCTTTCTTTCTCTCTTCTTTTCTCTCTTTCTCTCTCTCTTTCAGATACAAAAACACCAACAAGAAGAGGTGGGGGAGAGCAAGTCAAGACCTGTAATTGTTTTATAGAAGCTGTTAAAAAGTGCTATTAAAATAAGCTTAATGAATAGATATTAATGTCTAGTTAGGGCTGCTGTGACCTCCTGTCTTAGAGGTCCTCATTTATGTCTTGTTTGATGAAGGTTCTCGGGGGCTAGGGAGCGAAAGGGCAAACTGATTTATGAACAGGACTCATTGTGGTGCTGGCAGATTTGGATAATGAGAAATATATTAAATCTAATAAAGGAGAAGCTTTGCCTTTCCAAGGCAGCCACTTCCTACCCTGATGAAGTGATTCACTATCCCTCAGTGAATTCACTCACAGCATGCAGGAAGGCTTGAAGCCACTGCTGCAGCCTGCTGCACTAATGGCAAGCATCAGCCAGTGTGGAGCGTTTGGCTTTTGCCTTAACCTGTGGCAATAGAGAGCAGAGGTCCTGGGCTGCAGCAAGAGCAGTGTGGCCAGCAGGGCAAGGGAGGGTATTCTGCCTCTTTGCCCTGCTCTCCTCAGACCCCACCTGGAGCACTGTGTGCAGTTCGGCAGCCCCCAACACAAGCAGGACATGGAACACACCTCCAGCTCCCTCAGCCCGTGCTCACAGCAGAGCTGCTCCAGACCTTGGCTTATCTTTGTGCCCCGCTCTGGCCTCACTCCAGCAGTTCTGAGTCCTTCCTCTGCCGGGGACAGCATTTGGGATGGGATCTCACCAGAGCAGAGTGAAAAGGCAGGATCCTCTCTTTTGCCCTGATGCCCACCTTCCTTTTGCTGCAGCCCAGCACACTGCTGCCTTCTGGGTTGCATGAGGGCACTGCTGGTCTAAATTGAGAAGTGGGAAAGATGAGGATGGTTTCATGTACACGGCCAACATCAAAAGTGTCTGGCTTCATTCAGAGCTTAGGCTTCCTAGGATCAATGTCCTGGACAGAGCAGGTGCCTGAACTCTGCTTTAATGTGAATGGCCAGCGTCCAGGGTGCCTATCTTCATCCAGGGCTTAGACTTTGCAGTGTCCATGTTCTGGAGTAAGAACCAGAACTGCAAACAGTCCCTGGAACTCTGCCTGAAGTAATGATGCTGCCTTTGTGCTCAAGAAGTGCTTAATGTAGCTGTGCTTTCATATTGAAGCTTCCATTTGAAGCCTTGATGCCCTCACCGAGTGCAGCCATGGAGCACCTCTTAGGCTGCATCCTCCACTTTTCTGCTCTGAAACACTGAAGAGCAGATTTGTGTCAAGAGAGAACATGAAAAGGCAAAAAAGCAGACTACTGCAAAGAAAACTTTCCCCTTTCACCCCGCTAAAAAGACAGACTAAAGCATGAAAAACATGGAGAAGATGGTGGAGAACAAGGCCAAAGAAGCCAAACATTGATAAACTTAATTAAATTCCTAATGAAAAGAGAGGCAGCCTGGGGTGGTTCCTCTGTGTAACTGAGACTAATACACCAATTAAGCTAATTCATCCCCTGGTGCCCCAAAGTCAGTTATGAACTTAATCCATACTTCTCACACATCAACAATGGATTCCTACAGCTTGGGAAGCTCCTGGCTGGGACGCAGAAGGCAGCAGCTGCTTGTTCACCAGGGGATGCTATGTAGGAGCAGATAATGTCCTCTTGGCTCTGTGTTGTCCTCTGGGGGTTCTCTTTTTCTCTCTTGATCTTTCACAGGAGCCCTAATCTGCACTGAACACCTAATGAGCCTAAGTTCAAGATGTTAATTAGTGAATTCAGCAGTTGGGAAACATCTCTGCTGGAAGCAGTGCACAATGGATGGGGAAGTTCCTTGTGTCTTTGGGATGAGTGAAGCCTCCTGCTCTAGGTGAAGCTCAAACCAGTACCGTTGGGCTTGTGTTCTGGGCCTGATGATGCAAACTTGACCAAAGCTTGTTGTGGGGGCAGGGAATTAATGTGGCCCAGGCAGGAATATATACAAAAACAGAATTGTTTTATTTTCCCCAAAACCTGCCCCCAAATCTACATACAGAAATTAAGTGAGCTTTATTAGCAGATTCAGTTAGGTAAATCTGACTGTTTCAGCAGCCAGCAGATGGAAAGGCTGAGCTCTATTCACAGCATTCCCCACTCGCCAGGCTGAGCCGAGAGCTCACTCGCAGGTGAGCCAGGCTGGCTGAGAGAAAAGGCGGCCCAGAGGCTCGGCCGCTGCTCGCTTTCCAACAGACCGAGGCTGGTTCAGGCCACTCAAGCTGCACAAAGGCGGTGCTGATGTGGGGACGCTCCTGTGCCTCGGGAGCTCGTCCTTCGCAGCGCCAGGGGACTGCCAGGGGACTCTCCGCAGGCTGCGCAGAGCTCTGAGGCGAACTGCCCCGGGCGGGAACTGCCCCGGGCGGGAACTGCCCCGGGCGGGAACTGCCCCGGGCGGGAACTGCCCCGGGCGGGAACTGCCCCGGGCGGGAACTGCCCCGGGCGGGAACTGCCCCGGGCGGGAACTGCCCCGGGCGGGAACTGCCCCGGGCGGGAACTGCCCCGGGCGGGAACTGCCCCGGGCGGGAACTGCCCCGGGCGGGAACTGCCCCGGGCGGGAACTGCCCCGGGCGGGAACTGCCCCGGGCGGGAACTGCCCCGGGCGGGAACTGCCCCGGGCGGGAACTGCCCCGGGCGGGAACTGCCCCGGGCGGGAACTGCCCCGGGCGGGAACTGCCCCGGGCGGGAACTGCCCCGGGCGGGAACTGCCCCGGGCGGGAACTGCCCCGGGCGGGAACTGCCCCGGGCGGGAACTGCCCCGGGCGGGAACTGCCCCGGGCGGGAACTGCCCCGGGCGGGAACTGCCCCAGCGTTTGCACCGCCCCGGGCAAAGGGCGGAGTTACCACGGCCTGGCGCCAAGAGCGCAGCCAATCACAGCGCGGGGGCTGCGCGGGCAGCCCTGGGGCCGGAGGGGACTTTGCTGCCCTTTGCTGCCCGTTGCTCCCCCCCCTGCTCCCGTTGCTCCCCGTTGCTCCCCCCCTGCTCCCGTTGCTCCCCGTTGCTCCCTGCTGCTCCCCGCTCCCCGCCGGCAGGGCAGGGCGGAACAGGTCTTTTCGCGCTTTTTTCCTCTCCCTTTCGAACCGCAGAGGGAGAGGGGTTCTGGGGTATGCAGGGCTCCAGGACAAAGCTCCAGGCTCACACAGAACAATTTGCACCAGAACTGAAAGGATTTCTCCCCAGTGTGTGCCAGAGAAGGAGGATTGGAGCAGTCTGACTCCTGCTTTGCCTACAAAATACCTTGGGACAGCAGCTGCTGAGTCCCAGCTGCCTAAAGCCAGAGGTCCAGGACTGCAAGGTTACACCTTTGACTGTGCCAGGATGCAGCCTGTGTACCACATTAATCCCTTTTGTCACCTGACAAAGGTTTTCAGGGGTGTTTGAGCTTTTGAGACCTCTGCAGACAGGTGAATTCTGGTGCACCTGGGAACTAGGCAGCAGGAGGGTCAGAGGCTGCCTGATGCCTGCTCTCTGTATCCTGGAAACAAAGCCTGGGCGAAAGAGGAGGAAGAACAAAACATTCAGCAACTTTGGCTCAGTTGCCTGTCGATGATGTGAAGTTAGAGCAGCTGGTTAGACCCAGTGGCTGCACCAAAGAAGAGCTTTCTCTGCCAATTAGCAACACTTAATTGTGAAAACGAGCTAATAGAATCAATTATGTCTTGTAATTTGCCAGACAGAATTTTACAGGGCTCAATTTTCTGCTACTACACCTTTCAAATTACCTTCAGGTGCTGCTCTGAATGTCATCATCCATGCTCATTTTAATGCTGTTAGCACTGAAAGTGCCCCCCACATACAGCCCCCTGCCACCACCCATAGGCTGTGTCACTGAACCCATGGGCTAGAAGAAGGTGGCAGAAGCTGTCTTGGCCCATAATGGGATTCAACCCAATTCTGTGCCAGAGAAACTTGGAGGTTTCCAGATGAATGGATGGGAATCCAAGATCACATTGGGTGCTTCTGTGCTCCACAACCTCCCTGGAGGTGTTCAGGACCAGGCTGGATGAGGCCTTGGGTGACCTGTGCTAGCGTTAGGGGTCCCTGCCTATGGCAGGGGGTTGGCACTGGCTGAGCTTTGAGCTCCCTCCCAGCCTACCCCATTCTGTGATTCTGTGGTCTTTGAGGTCCCTTCCACCCTGAGCTGTGCTGTGATTCTGTGCACTTGCAGCCGCTCCAAGCAGCTGCTGAGGTCAGAAGCCCAGATCAGAACATAAGAATTATTTGAGGCAATTTTCCAGCCAGAAGATGATTTCCTAAACTGTGGGAATGAGCAAGCCAAGCCCAGAAGGGTTGCAGTCGCCCGGAGACTGAGAGGCTCTGAAAGCATCCAGGTGAAGCTCCACCTGAAGTCAGTAAGCAGCAGACCGCAGCAGCTGTTTTTAGTCTGGCATCCTTAAGGTCGGGCCAGGGACGGGGAGGGGAAGAAATTAAAAGGTAGTTTCTCTGCAGACACTATTTTACAACACTTCTTGCTTGTAGCTTGTTAATTTTCACAGCAGAGTTGCCTTTGGGATGGGAATTAAAGAAAGAGCTGAAAAAAACAACGACCCAGAAAGCAAAGCCTGATGCCTCCAACCGTACCCAAGGCCCTCTGCAGACTCTTGTGCCTTTGATGAGAAACATTAAACATTTTTAATTTAGCACATCCATTTGAAAATCTAATTTTTGTTAATGCTTTGTAGCAGCAGAGGCTTTCCAGAGCTGCTGTCACCACCAGGAGGAGAGTTATGAGAAACCTGAACCGCCAAAAGTAAATGAGAAAAATCTCATTTCAGTTACTCCAAAAAAAGAGAGGAAATTAGATTTTGATTAAAATCACTCACACATACAATTTTAGGTAAACTAATTTAGCAAGGCTGACTATAAATATATATATATATTTAATGCTCCCCACCCCCTTGCCTCCATGTCCTCTTAGTAGCAGCTGCAACGGCCTTGTGCTGGCAGCCAGTGGACAGGAGGAGCTGCCAAGGGTGGTCTGCTCCTTGAGCAGCTGTGTACAGCTGTGGACAGGAGGAGCTGCCAAGGGTGGTCTGCTCCTTGAGCAGTTGTGAACATTCCAAGAATCAGGTGAACTTTCCAAGCATCAGGAGAACCTTCCAGGAGCCAGGTGAACCTTCCAAGGAACAGGTGAATCTTCCAAGCATCAGGTGAATGTCCAACATGAGCATTCTCAGGTCAGCAGGGATTGGGAAGCAGAGAAGCAGGAGGAACTCAGCTCTCAAGAGCTGCTGCTCCGTTCCCTCACTGCAAAGCAGACCCCACACTTGGTGGCATCTTCAGGTTTGGTTCATTTGGATCCAGTCTAAACCTTCCCTGGTACAACCTGAGGCCTTTTCCTCTTGTCCTGTCACTTGTATAAGGGACGAGAGACCAAGCCCCAGCTCACTGCAAGCTCTGCTGAAGAGTCGATGAAAAGTCAATAGTGAAGGAAGCAGAATTTGTCCCTGGAATTGGCCATGTTGGGTATTTGATTTCCTTTCTCCTTATCAATTCTCTTAATTAACTAACAATCAGAGTTAATTTGAGCTGCTCCAAACATCTGATTCCATTGGAAGGAGGTTAACATTTTGACTTTGGGCATGAGCAGTTTCCAGAGGCTCTTCCCTCTGCTCCGCCTTCGTTCATCAGTGCCCAACGGTCGCGGTGAGTTCTCCGCAATGCATTTGTCACTTGAAGTTATTGACTGGATAATGGCAGCAGCTCAGTTTTGACCCAGCACTCCTTTGGAAGGTGCTTGTTGAGAGCTGTGTTGGATGTCTAAACACATTCTGGTTTTGCTTTTCAATGGAGGGTATCAACTTTAGAGCCTCATTTTTGTTACTCATTTATTTCTCCTCCTGAGTCACTAAGGGACAGTTCCACAGTGCAGCCCTTCAGTGGCTCTGAGAGGTCTGCCTCTTGTTTTTCTTCCCTCCCTCCTATTGGCTCAGTTCTCACACTTCTTGGTGGTTAATCTCCAGAAGTACTTTGTAAAATAGATAATTGAGTTATAAAAAGGGTGTTCAGCTCTGAGTCTCTGCTGCAGATCCCAGCAGCAGCAGATGAGGACATTGGAATCCCCT
The DNA here is from genome assembly GCA_013400475.1 of Tricholaema leucomelas. Taxonomy (NCBI): domain Eukaryota; kingdom Metazoa; phylum Chordata; class Aves; order Piciformes; family Lybiidae; genus Tricholaema lacrymosa; species Tricholaema leucomelas. Next base: position 241,964 of record WAAF01009346.1, on the reverse strand, counting down.
GCTGTGGCAGGGGGCTTGGACTGAATGAGCTCTTTGGGTCCCTTCCAACCCCTGACATCCTGTGAGCCTGGGATCTGTGACCCTGTGATCCTGTGACCTCATGTTGGGTGAATCTTCAGCTGGATCAACTCACAGAATTACAGATGGCATTGGGTTGGAAGGGACCCTTAAAGGTCATCTTGCCCAATTCTCCTGCAGCCAGCAAGGACACCTGTGACTAGAGCAGGCTGCTCAGGGCCACATCAGGTCTTACCTTGAATGTCCCCAGGGATGGGGCCTCAACCACCTCCCTGGGAAGCTGTGCCAGTGTCTCACCACCCTCACTGTGCAGAACTTCCTCCTGGTGTCCATCTTAAATCTCCCCTGATCCAGCTTCAAACCACTACCTCTCATCCTGTCGCTCCAAGCTCTTACAAACAGTCCCTCCTGTAACCCCCTTCAGATACTGAAATGCTGCTCCAGGGTCTCCCTGGAGCCTTCTCTTCTCCAGGCTGCACAGACATAGTTAAAATTACAGAACCATAGCACCAGTCAGGGCTGGAAGGGACCACAAGGACCATCCAGTTCCAGCCCCCCTGCCATGCCCAGGGACACCTCACACCAGAGCAGGCTGCCCACAGCCTCATTCAGCCTCACCTGAAACACCTCCAGGAATGAGGCTTCCACCACCTCCCTGGGCAGCCCCTGCCAGGCTCTCACCACCCTCATGCTGAACAACTTCTTCCTAACCTCCAGGCTAACTCTCCCCCTTTCCAGCTTTGTTCCATTCCCCCCAGTCCTATCCCTGACTGACAGCCTAAAAAGTCCCTCCTCAGCTTTGCTGTAGCCCCCTTCAGCCACTGCAGGGCCACCAGAAGATTCTTCCAGCCTACCTCAGCTTATCACCAGGACTTCAACTGCACTATACAATTTGAGGCCATAATGAACTTGCCCCTAAGTGTGCTGCTGAAGCCTTTTTACTGCTTCAGCTTTCAGCCCCCTCCTCTCTACCATTGTTTTTTCCCCTCCTTCACAATATGCTTCCTCTTTATTAGCTTGTTCAAGCCTTTTTAGTGTATGATTAAACTATTTGCTGCTTTTATTGCAAGAGCCATAAAATACCTAATTTACAAAGACCCTTAAACCCAGTTTTATTTCAATAATAACTATTCCCAGCATATTGGCTGCATTGTAATTGAGTCAAGTGAGCAAACTGACCTCACTTGGGTGCAGCCAGCTGCTCCTGCCAAGGAACCAGTGGCCAGGTGAGAGGCAGTGGCCTCAGGTTTTGCCAGAGGAGGTTTAGGTTTGATGTTAGGAAAGAAGTCCTCCCTAAAGGATTGCCAAGCCTTGGGACAGGCTGCCCAGGGCAGTGGCTGAATCCTGATCCCTGGAGGAGTTCCAGAGCCATGTAGGTCACAGATCACAGAATGTTCCAGGTTGGAAGAGACCCCCAGAGGTCCTGAGTCCAACCCCACGCAGCGAGCAGGGACAGCTCCAATTGGCTCAGGCTGCTCAGGGTCCCTTCAAGTTTGGTCTTGAATGTGTCCAGGTCTGGGGCCTCCACCACGAGTCTGGGCAACCTGTTCCAGTGTTTCACCACTCTCCTTGTGAAGAACTTCCTCCTGATGTCCAACCCAAGTCTGCCCTGCTCCGGTTTCGAACCATTGCTCCTCCTCCTATCCCTGCCAGCCCTTCTAGACAGACCCTCCCCAGCCCCCCTGCAGGTCCCCTTCGGATATTCAAATGCTGCTATGTGGACAAGGTGCTGAGGGCCATGGCTTAGTGGTGACCTGGCAGTGATTGGCCACTGCTTGGACTTGATGATCATGAAAGTCTCTTTTAGCCTAAAATATTCCATGATTCCATGACTTTGCTACCTGAGGCAGTTTTACCACAGCTGGGTGAATGTTTTGGGCACACTGGCAGGGGCTGACATTTTGGTGCTGAGGTTTTTGCAAGGTGGCCACACAATTCAAGACCAGATCACTCATTCCACTTCACAGGATGGTTTGGGTTGGAAGGGATCTTCAGGACCATCCAGTGCCAACCTCCCTGCCATGGGCAGGGACACCTTCTGCTGAAATAGGGTTTTAAGGCCCCGTCCAACCTGGCTTTGAACACCTCCACGGAGAGGGCATCCACAACCTCCCTGGGTAACCTGTTCCAGTGTCTCCCCAGCCTCACTGTAGAGTTTGTGAAAGCAGATAGGAGCTCCTTGTCAGACTCATGTGGCGAGGGCGAAGCACTCAGCTTTGAGCTGCTGTTAGAGCCAACCACACACCTCTGAAGCTGGAAGCCTGGCAAATGCCTGCTAATACCTACTGCAGAGCTAGGGCCAAGAGCAGGGGGAGGCTTACACTTCTCTTAACTACTCTCTAGGTCCTCCAGCAGAGAGCAAGGTGACATTCTAGCTGCCATGTAGGCTTTTAAAGGTCTTCTGCACTGGGAAGGAGATCTCCTATCTGCAGGGCACTCAGGTGTAGCTGGTGTGGTGTTCCCACTGTCCAGCGCGGGACATTCACTGGGTTGCTGAAGGCAGAACTGATGAGTGCAGAGTGGGCTGCACTCCTCAAAGGCAAGAAAGACAGGGAAGGAGCAGGTGCCTCTGGCTGGTGAAAGTTAAGTGCTGGAGCACTGAGCTCAACGCAGGAGCTGCTCCCTGCTGTTGGGAAGGGTAAGCAGTGCACAGCTGCCTTGGTGGCACTGAGGGTCACCAGCAGCAGGTCTCTGCTGTAGCCACAGGAGAAGAGGACACCTCTGGAAGTGTGCAGGAAGAACTCCAAGTGGGAAGGTGCCTGTGTGGAAGCCAAGAAAAGAGGTAACACATCTGGGCTGTGTGATGGGGAAGTGATTGCTCTGGGTGGCTCTGCCCTGCTGGGGAAGTGCTTGCTCTGCATGGCTCTGCCCTGCTGGGAAAGTGCTTGCTCTGGGTGGCTCTGCCCTGCTGGGAAAGTGCTTGCTCTGGGTGGCTCTGTCCTCATGGGGAAGTGCTTGCTCTGCATGGCTCTGCCCTGCTGGGGAAGTGCTTGCTCTGGGTGGCTCTATCCTGACTCTACCCTGAGTCGAAATTCCAAATAGGAAATGGGAACTTTCTGGACGTGTTTGAGTAGAAGGCAAATAAAGCAAGAGGTTGGATGTGAAAGGCAAATAACAGACAAGTCTACATTATCCCTTTTGTTTGCTGTTTAGTATTAAGGGAATGGAACATCTCTCTTACAAGGAGAGCCTGAGGGAGCTGTGGCTGTGCTGCTTGGAGTGGAGGGGACTGAGAGGTGACCTCAGCAATGGTTATCAATATGTAAAGGTGAGCTGTAAATACAGCTTCAGTTTGCTTCCAAACCTTCTGAGCTGCTCTGGTGATTTTATTTTGGGGGTAATCTCAGCCCTACTGCAGTGACCTTAAATCTGCAAGAGCTGCTCAGTGGTGCCAGAGAGTGAAAGGTGCAACTCAGTGATGTGGCCAGGAGCTGGAATCGTTGGCTCAGAGCATTGCTGCTGTGCTGTGTGGTGTCAGGGAGCAATCCTCTTGTTCACTGGAGAAGGTCAGGGAAGCTATAGCTGGTACGTGGGAGAGAACTCCAAGGAGTAGGCAGTCCTCCTGTGCCTCCTGTTTTCCTTGGGGGGGGTCCCCAAGGAAAGAAGAAATAAAATGATTCCTCTTCTCTTTCCCTCCTTCCCTTTGGCTTTCATCTTGTGTTTTGAGCAGTGGGGGAAGGGAAGGGGCAACTCACCCAGGGGAAAGAAAGAAAACACCAAACCAAAACAAAGTTTTGCCTTTCTGTAGGAACAGGGGGAAAAAAACCCCAGGTGGCAATAGGTTGGAATGTGTCTGTGTGAATATTACTCAAACAGGCTTTGTTTTCCCACAGAAAGTGCTCCTGGTACCTTTGCTTGGTGTTTTTAGGAGCTGCTTTTGATGATTTTGCTTTGTAAGTGTAAAGAATTTCCTGCCAGTCGATGTTTTCATGTGGAAAAAGCTGCTCTGGTCTCTTGCCTGCTGCATTGTCTCCTCTGGGCACTGGAAAGCATTGGGCTAAAAATGCCGCTTTAGATCTTGGCTGTGTTTTATTTTTCACATTAGAAATGTTTCTTTAGCTTCTGAAAGCTGCAGGAGAACTTTTTTTTCCCAAAGAATGATGCAAGGTAGCAGTGGTAAATGCCTGTGTCCTGCTGCAGGGTAGGTTTGGGCACATCCCAGCTAAGCCTGGGAGTCTGAAATGCTTCCCAGTGCTTGGTTTGGAGCAGGAGCTGCGGCTGCAGTGGAGCAGCAGCTGGCTTGGCTCTACCTTGTGACTGTGTGATGCAGAACCCTGACAAAAGCTTCTCCATCTGCTTTTCACACAGCCTCACCAGGAGGAGTTTTCACTGGGGTGTCCTGGGGATATTGCTGCTCAGGCACATTAAAGTAGCCTCCTGGCAGTGTAATTGCAAGCAGCCTGCTCTCAGGAGGTGCAAGGAGGGCATGATTTCTGCTCTGCCTCTGCAGAGGAGGATTTCAGTGCGACAGCTGGGGACTAAGGCAGCAGCTTGGGGAATGAATCAGGGCAGCCAGATTCAGGCAGGGCTGAACACAGTGAGGATCACAGAATGGTAGGGCTTGGAGGGGACTTTTGGAGATTGTTGAGGTGCCAAGGCAGAGTCACCTAGAGAAGGTCACACAGGAACACATCCAGGTGGGAAGTCTCTCCAAAGATGAAGACTCCACCACCTCTGTGGACAGCCTGCTCCAGGGCTCCAGCATCCTTGGATTAAAGAAGCTCCTCCTCGTGTTTGATGGAGCACTCTTGAAGTATCTACAATCAGTTATGAGATCCTGCCTCCTTTTTCTCTTTTCCAGACTAGGCAGGCCCTGTTCCCCAGGCTTCCCTCACAAGAGAGGTGCTCTGGTCCCCATCCTCCCTGTAGCAGGCACTCCAGTCTAAGTGCCAAGGTGGGTTGGAGTTTGTGCTTCATTGCCAGACTAGAAGAGCAAAGACTGTGTAAGGCTGGGTGAAGCTGTGTCCCTCTGTCACTCTTTCCTCTCCCACTTGGTTATTCCCTATATTTGTGTGACCAAAAACCTCCAAGGGAAGGAGCAAAGTGTGGCAAGAGAAGAAGGATTTAAACCATTGCAGCTCTTTGGGTGGGAGATCCTCCCCGTAACCGACGAGCTGCTTCTTTCCTGATGCAGTGACATCGAGGTGCCTGCAGGGCAAAAGGCAGGGTGCTTATTTCCATGGCACAGGTGGGAAGTCTGAAGCAGAAGGGAGATGATGAGATTCGCCCCAGGCTTCACAAGAACTGAGGGGAAAACCCAGACTTCACAGTTCTCTCGCAGGAGGCAAGAGCAGATGCTGCAGGAGGTGCAAGGTGATGCTCTGGCAGCTCGCTGCTGGGTGCAGAAGAAGGCAATGGCTGGGAGCCTGTGGCACTGCAGTGCATCTCATCAGCATCTCTTTCCTGCTGCAGCAGCCAGAGCTGACAAAATGATCTTTGTACAGTCTTGGTGTTCAACCTGAGCCCACTTGTGTCTGCTGCTCAGGCTGTGCTCACCCAGGGGCAGAGGGCTGCAGTGCCCAGCTGGCTTGCAGCTTCTCTCCTGAGAGCAGTGCCTTGAGCTCTCCCCAGTCTACTGTGAGCGATGCACATAAACACAGGAGGGATTTTTGCCTATGGGAAAAGAGATGAGGAGAGGAATGGGGAGAGACAGAGCTCCCTAGAGGAGCAGCATAAATAACCTGTGGGAGAGGCAGGCTGTGGCCTTCAGCCTTACCTGCATTAAAGGTCTTCAGTCTGGCTTCAAAGCAGGCTCTGGTTTTGTGCATTACCTCCTTGAGCCTTTCTTCTTTAGAAGATGAAAGGAATGATTTCAAGCACCAGTGGGGAGCAGAATGCTCTGTTACTTACTGAGCAGACCCAGGATGCCTCTTAATTAAGGAGGAAAGTATGAAAACAGCCACCCAGAAGTGCTCATTTGTAGTGCTTTATGGGCCCTGCCTGGGAGCACAACTTACCCAGGTGTGCTGTGGCCGCTGCAGGGTCTGTGGTCCTCACTTGGACAGCCCAGGTTGTACAGCCAAGGCTGCTGCAGGCCAGCTAAAGACCTTGGGTGAGGTCAATTTAGGATTTCATTGATAATCACCAATTGCTACTCCCCAGGTTTTGGAAGGAAATACCTCATAGCAGCAGCCAAGCTGCATTTTGGGGCTCTCAGGCAGAGCAGGAAGCAGCATTGGTGAAGCAGCACAACTGTGTCTGATGCCAGGGAGCAGTGGGAGCTAATGAAATGCAGAACATACATCTCCCTTGTACAGTTCCTGCACACTAGACCTGGGCACACACACGAGCTAATGGCAGATGCAGACTGAGAGCACTCATCAGTGTGGCTGCCAACGGGGAATGAGCACGGAGCCACAGGCCCATACCTCTTGAGGGAGGGTCAAGGAGGAAGCAAGCTGCAGCACAGGGTCTGTTAGACTGTGGCTTAACCTCACCAGGGAGGTGTGCAAGCTCTTTCCCTCCTGTTTTGCTTCCAGCCTCACTGTAATCAGTTGTTGATTTGCAGAGGTGGGCCTGAAGCTGAAGCTGAAATGTCACTTCCACAGGCTTGGAGTCAGAGAGTCACAGAAGGTCAGGGGCTGGAAGGGACCTCCAAAGCTCGTCCAGTCCAAGCCCTGCCAGAGCAGAGCACACAGCAACACATCCAGGCAGGGGTTGAGTATCTCCAGAGAGGGAGACTCCACAGCCCCCCTGGGCAGCCTGTGCCAGGGCTCTGCCACCTCACGGGCAAAAAAAAATTCCTCCTCAGGCTCACATGGAACTTCTCTGCCTCAGTTGCTGTGTATTAACTGCACAGCATTTTTTGTTGACCTGGGGCTGCCTAGCTCATTCTTTCTCCTCATTCTTTGTATTCAAACTGTTTACTTCCTGCGGATCATCTTTCTTCAGTCAATCAGCATAGAGGCTGCTCCTCTAATGCAGGAACTCCTCTGTCAGATGGGAGCAGCAGAGCAGCATGCAAGCTCCTGCACAGCTGGGGCATAGCTCTAGTGCTGGAGAAACATCTGGAGAGATCACAAAGCATTTAGTGCCACAAGCAAGGGAGCTGAGAGGTCTCTATCAAAACCATCACCTGGACACCCACCCAGAGATCTGATCCCTGCCCAATTACTCATTCGCACGAAACAAAGCTGACACCAGAGGCTGAGCCTGTTTGTCTCCAGCCTTTCTGTCTCTTCCCCCTCCTCCTGTCAGCCAATTGCTACAGGAACATTTTGCTGTTTCCTTGGCTTCTGCAGTGCCCAAGAGAAACAGCCCAGCAGCACCAGGCTGGAAAGGAACAGGGAAGGGAGGCTGGCAGCAGCTTAATTGCTAAGAGTGCCTGTTCTGTGTGGTGTGATTGCTTCCTAGGATACAGCAGCTTCTCTCTCCCCTGCAAGTGTCCTCTTCCTGTTTACCAGGATGAAACTGAAGCTGCAGATCACAAAGGGAGAAGGAGCAAGTGGACTGCTCCATTGCTGCAGCAAGAGCAGTGTGGGCACAGGGCAAGGGAGAGGATTCTGCCCCTTGGTTCTGCTCTCCTCAGACCCCAGCTGGAGCACTGTGTGCAGCTTTGCAGCCCCCAGCACAAGCAGGACATGGAAGTGTTGGAGCCAGTGCAGAGGAGGCCACCAAGATGCTGAGAGGGCTGCAGCAGCTCTGCTCTGAGCACAGGCTGAGAGAGTTGGGGCTCTGCAGCCTGCAGAGGAGAAGGCTTCCAGGAGAGCTTGGAGTGGCCCTGCAGGCTCTGAAGGAGGCTCCAGGAGGGTTGGGAAGGGACTGTTGAGAAGGTGTGGGAATGGCAGGAGGAGGAGGAATGGGTTTGAAGTGGCAGAGGAGAGATTGGAACTGGATGCCTTGAGCAGCCAGCGCTACCTGGGAGGTGCCCCTACCCATGGCAGGGAGGTTGGGTCAGTGACCTCTGAGGTCCCTTCCAGACCTGAGCCATGCTGTGATCTGCAGTGCCGCGGGTGGGGGCAGCGGGGGGGGAAGGGCTGTGTTTGCACGAGGTAACATTTCCTTAATCACCTTTTCTGCTTAGTTTTCTGTGCTCTGTGCTGCCTGCCAGGGCTCGTTAGGCGCTGCGCGGCCAGCGGCGCCCATCGCTTCGCCTGCTTTGCTCTAATAGGCTTTGGTAAATAAAGCCCAGGCAGCCAAAAGGCCAACGCCTGATTAGCAGCTACCAATTTGCTCTCATTAAGTTCTTATAAGGGAGGGAAAAAAAATTAAACAGCAAATAGAATCTTTATCAGTCTCAAACACTTAAAGCACTGAAGAGAGCTTTCCACGTTCATTAAGGGGGATGCTGAGAACAGAGATGCTGCCAGAGGCTCCTGCCTGCTGGAGCTGTTGGGGGATCTGCTGCTGCTCAGCTTCTACTTCAATCAAATGATGAGGAGGTACAGATGGAATCAAAGGAATCATCAGGGCAAGGGAGGGGATTCTGCCCCTTGGCTCTGCTCTGCTCAGACCCCACCTGGAGCACTGTGTGCAATTTGGCAGCCCCCAACACAAGCAGGACATGGAAGTGTTGAAGCCAGCCCAGAGGAGGCCACCAAGATGCTGAGAGGGCTGCAGCAGCTCTGCTCTGAGCACAGGCTGAGAGAGTTGGGCTTGCATGCAGAGGATGCAGTCATGCAGCCTGCAGAGGAGAAGGCTTCCAGGAGAGCTTGGAGTGGCCTTGCAGGATCTGAAGGGGGCTCCAGGAGGGCTGGGGAGGGACTATTGAGGTGTGGGAATGACAGGAGGAGGAGGAATGGGTTTGAAGTGGCAGAGGGGAGATTGAAAGTGGATGTGAGGAAGAAGTTGTTTGCAGTGAGGGTGGTGAGAGACTGGCACAGGCTCCCCAGGGAGGTTGTGGGGCACAGAATCATAGAATATGATCTTTGATTCTGTGCTCCACAACCTCCCTGGAGGTGTTCAGGACCAGGTTGGATGAGGTCTTGAGTGACCTGTTCCAGTGGGAGGTGTCCCTGCCTATGACAGGGGGTTGGAACTGGCTGAGCAGAGGGGCAGGATCACTTCCCTGCCCTGCTGCCCACACTGCTCCTGCTGCAGCCCAGGCTCTGGTTGCTCTGTGGGCTGCCAGAGCACACTGACAGCTCAGATTGAGCTTCTCTTCCACGAGCACCCCCAAGTCCCTCTGCCCAGGGCTGCTTTCAAGCCCGACCCTCCCCAGCCTATATTGGTGCTTGGAATTGCCTCAACTCAGCTGCAGAACCTTGCCCTTGGTCTTGTTGAACCTCATGAGGTTGGCTTGGGCCCAGCTCTGCAGCCTGTGCAGGTCCCTTTGGATGGATCCTGCCCTCCAGCTGTCAGCCTCAGCACACAGCCTCACTGGCCCTATCCTTCCTTCCTCCCTGAGGATGAGCAGTTCATTCATCAGACACATCCATGCCATGGGTGAGTGCAGACAGCTTTGTCAGCTCGCTTCAGCACAAGCAGAGGGTTTGAAAGCTCTGACAGCATTTGCTGTTGAAGGAGGTGGTCTGGGATTCTTTGCTTCCACTTTTGATGTTTCTCAGATTCCATTTAATCTTTTTTTTTTTTCCTTTCTTGTATTCATTCTTCCCAGGTTTGACCTCTGTCATTTCAGATCATTCCTTCTTTTGCACTGTTTGGGAACAAAAAGCAATCTCCCTCATGGGGGAAAGTGGCAAAGAGCTTAACCTTTACCCCCTCCTTTAAATACCGAGCAGAAATCAGCCATTAACATCAGCTGAATGAAACCTGCACTTCCTGCAGCTGCTGGCATTGTTCCTTCCACACTCCTGACCCCAGCTGCTCTTTGTAGCCGTTTCACTGCCAGGCTCTTCTCCAACAGCCACTCTGATCTGCTGCTTGTGAAGTGATCTTTGGTCCAGGCTGCTCAGCAGTTGTGGGTGTCAGAGGCAAAGTAACAACCTGGTTTGAAAATTGGGCACTTTGCTTTCTTAGTCGTAGTTCAGTTGGATTTCTGCCCCAAGTGCCTGGCATCACAGCCCTGCCTGTCTGCCTGCTCCTAGCAGTGCATCCTTTCACTTTGACTGCAGCCTCTTCTTGCTACTCTCCTCCACTCCTGGGCTGTGCATGGCCATCTTGGGGCCATTTTTGTTCTGTCCACAGGCTTGGATGATGTCAAAATCGTAGAATCAGTCAGAGTTGGAAGGGACCACAAGGATCAGCCAGTTCCAACCCCCTCTGCCATGCCCAGGGACACCTCACACTAGAGCAGGCTGCACACAGCCTCACCCAGCCTGGCCTTAAACACCTCCAGGGATGAGGCTTCCACCAGCTTCCTGGGCAACCCCTGCCAGGCTCTCACCACCCTCATGCGGAACAACTTCTTCCTCACATCCACTCTGACTCTCCTCCTTTCCAGCTTTGATCCATTCCCCCCAGTCCTATCCCTGCCTGGCAGCATAAAAAGTCCCTCCCCAGCTTTTTTTGTAGCCCCCTTCAGATCCTGCAAGGCCACAAGAAGGTCTCCTGGGAGCCTTCTCCCAGGGACCCCCAACTGCCTCAGTCTCTGCTCACAGCAGAGCAGCTCCAGCCCTCTGCTCATCCTCGTGGCCCTCCTCTGGACCCCTTCCAGCCCCTCCACATCCCTCTTGCTCTCTCAGCCATTGCAGGCTGCATGAAGCTGCTCCTGCAGGTGCATGGAGAGCCACAGATCACACTGGGTTGGAAGAGACCCTCAAAGATCATCCTGTCCAACCCTCCTGAAATGAGCAGGGACACCTACAGCTGAATGAGGCTGCTCAGAGGTCTGTCAAGTTTGACCTTGAATGTGAGAAGGGCCTTTGTGAACCAATGCAGCTCTGTGTTCTTTCTGTGACTAGAGGGTGCTGGCGGCCAGGGAGAGACCCTGCAGCAGTGTCCCTCCAGACCCATCTCTGTTCAGACAGGAGGGCTGCTGAAGCAGGGACCGGGAGCCACAGCCCAGTCCATGGCTTTGCCTAGGAGCAACTCAGCAGCAGCAGGAGGAATCCAGATGCAGCAGATGTGCTACTGGCAAAGCACACCCGCAGGTGTCAGACTCAAACACGGCTTGTGCGGTCAGACAAAACAGTTCTCTGCGGGCGGCTCGGCGGAAGGGCTCTGCAGCAGGAGTGCGCTGCCTGCACCGCCGAGGCAGCAGCACCATCTTTGGGCCCTGCAGCAGAAGGCACTTGGAGCCGCAGCAACTTTCCCCTCCCCTTGTTTTGCTGTGCAGATGACTCCTCTGCTGCATTGATGAAGATTTAACATGAATAGTGAAACTGGGCGGGGGCAGGGAACTACTGCAGCGCTGCAGGAGCCTATCGGAGAGGAGAGGCAGCGGCGGCTCCGGAGCTGTCGCACAGACGATGCCTTGATGCTGGCAGGCAGATGGCAGGCACGGAAGGCAGGGACAAGCTCAGGCTTTGCAGGCAGCACCAGGACCCCGAGTCAGGCTAAAGTCTCTTTTCCCACCTCACGATCTGCTTTGAGTTGTTTTCCATCTGCCAGTAACCCACACTAATGTCATGCCTTTCACCAGGAGCATTTCCATTAGCCCAGCTTTGGTTTGCTCGGGGTTTGGGTTTGTGGGGGACTTTTTCCCCCCTAGACAGAAGAGTTCAGACCCTTCCCTCTTTACAGAAGGTGCAAATCTGTCTGAGGCTGCAGCAGATGGGGTGCAGGTGGCTGAGCCTGCACAGGTGAAGGCTGTTCTGAGCAGTGGGGCTGAGCAGAGGGGCTGAGTGTCTGTGTGTCCCTGGGCTGTCAGACGTCTGCTTAAGGAGTTCTCTAACCCAGCTACAGGGATGCACCTTTGCATGTTGCCACTGAGCCTCTGGGATCAATGCCAGCTGGGGGTCAGGCTCTTTCCCAGGCATCCAGTGACAGGACAAGAGGGCATGGCCTGAAGCTGTGCCAGGGGAGGCTTAGGTTGGATGTTAGGAAGCACTTCCTCGTGGAAAGGTGATTTGGCACTGGACTGGAGTCACCATCCCTGGAGGTCCTTACGAGCAGATTGGATGTGGCACTTGGTGGCATAGGTTAGCTGATGTGGAGGTGTTGGGTCACAGCCTGGACCCGACCATCTCTGAGGTCTCCTCCAGCCTCAGTGATTCTGTGATCTTGTGCATGCAGAGATATTTGCTAGGCTGGCTTAAGGATTGGTTCTTGCATAACTCTGAGTCTGTGGCCAAATGCCACCGAGGCTGAAAAAACCCAACCCAAACCCACCCAGCAGAAATAATTGGAGCCATTTATTATTGTCACTGCACTCAGAAAGGGAGATTCATGACCAGCACAACTTTTGCCCTCCGAAGAAACAAACCAAAAAATGCCCCCAAACAGCCAAGTAAATGAAGTGAGAAATGCTTCTGCTTTCGTGTGGGGAAGGTAAAGTGCAAGCCTCGTTAGCCCTTGCTCTTCCACACAGGCTAAGAGGCTGGGAGCTGGCTAATCACAGGGAGATAAACTGGAGGAGTGTTGCTAACAAGGCTTCAAGCTGACAGCAGGATTTGGCAGGGCTGCTGCGCTGCTCTGCTGAAGGTTTTAAACTTTAGAGGTCATTATCCTCTGACCCTGGGAAAAAAAACCCGGCCCCAGCCCCCAGGCAGAGCTCCCTGCAGGCTGCCTGCACAGCTCTCGCTTCTAATTGCACACAGAAGTGTCCTGAGCAGCAGCTGACAGAGCCTGCTGGACTCTGCCTAATTTCACCTCTCTGCTTTGCACCCGTACCTGGAGCAGAGAACAGCTTGTCCAAGGTGATCATCAACCTCATTCCAAGCTGCAGATGCCAGTCAAAAGGCTCCTCTGGGCTCCAGCAGGCCTGAAGCCAGAGCTGGCCAAAGCCTCTGCTTTTGTAGGTGTGTGAGAGTGCAAACATGGCCCCGAGCCTGACCCTCTGGAATGAGTGCTCACAGCAGCTGCAGAGTGGCCACTCACAGACACCTCTGTGTGTTTGGTGGTCACTCCTAGCCCTGTGAATCACAGCATGGCTTGGGGTGGAAGGGGCCTTAAAGATCATCCAGCTCCATCCTCCTGCCATGGGCAGGGACATCCTCCACTAGAGCAGGACCACAGGATCACTGAGGCTGGAAAAGCCCAGTCCAGCCTATAATCCAACACCACAGCTTCCTTCTACCTGCTCCTAAGGAAGGTCTCTGGGGCCATCACAGTCTCTCAGGGGCCAGGGAAAGGAGGAGTGCAAAGCCCCAGACAGACCTCTGGCACTGCACAGCTGATTTTAGGTCCCTGTGAACAGCAGTGGATAGCAGCACTGGCACAGAGGCACAGCACCACCGAACTGGCCAGGCTGGAAAGGACCTCTGAGATCCTCGAGTCCAGCCTCTCACTAACCCTTCTGATGAGCTAACCCCTGGCACTAAGTGCCTGCAAGAGGCTTGGCTTCCCTGGGGAACCTGCTGCCAACTCTCTCAGATCTTGTTGTGCCCACCAGGGATCACCTCTGGATCAGGCCCTTCGTTAGCAGTGCTTTGGCTCCCACCCATCAGAGCCAAGCATTGGCTGAGTGATCAATAAGGGGCAGCCTGGTGACAGCAGTGGCTGACCACAGGGACTAACAGCAGCTGTCTCCTGAAAGGGTTTCCTTACAGGGCGTGAAAGGAAGGACTGAAGTTGCTATTCCCACAACATTTCTTTAGGGAGGAAAACCAAACCAAAGCAGTGCAAGAAAGCAAATGAAGTGGAACAAAGCTGCAACATAGAACACCCCTGAGAGTTTGCTGCTGAATCACAGGACCACAGATGTCAGGGATTGGAAAGGACCCAAAGAGCTCATCCAGTCCAAACCCCTGCCAGAGCAGGACCATCCAGTCCAGCTCAGGGCACACAGGAACACATCCAGACAGGCCTGGAAAGGCTCCACAGAAGGAGACTCCACAACCTCTCTGGGCAGCCTGTGCCAGGGCTCTGGGACTCTTCCAGCCAAGAAGTTGCCCTTGTGCTGAGCTGCAACCTGCTGTGCTGCAGCTTCCATCCATTGCTGCTTGTCCTGTCCCAGGGAGCAGTGAGCAGAGCAGGTGAGTGGATTTTCCTTTAGAAGCAAGAGGGTGGTTTGGGAGGCCAGCAGAGGGAGGGGCACACAGGTGGAGCTGCCACCCCACGGAGACTTCAAGGAGTATCCTGCACTGAAGAGTTGCTGCCATCAGCTGGGATTGCACCAAGCCAAGCTCGGCAAAGTGGCAGGAGCAAAAAGAGGGGGAGGGGGGAACAGCACTGTCATTATTAGTGGTAATACTAAATCCTCTGCTCCACAGTGCCTGGTGCTGTTTGGTCCCCCCCGGTGCCAGCAGTCTCTGCCACCTCTGGCTCATGTTGCCAGCCTGTTTTTTGGGATGATTCCTGCCTTCCGTATTTTTAGCAGCAGAGGATCTCTAATCATGGGGAATTGTTTTCTGGGGAGATTATTTCTCTTGGGCACCCAAAAGCCAAGCCAAAGGTCTCCTCTGAAGGGCTCTGGCAGTGCCTGCTAGCCCAGGGACAAGGCAGGAAGGATTGGGCAAACTCAGAGGCCGTTCAGGAGAAGGATGCTTCGTTTGGATGGAACGACTGATCCCTGCCCTCTGCTGAGCCCACAGGGCCTTTTGACTGGGGATGATAAATCCAGGCTGTGACTGGAGAGAGCAGCCTGCCCTCCACAAGGCTGGGAATGCAGGATCTAGGTGCAGCAGGGCTGTGATGAGTGAAGTAAATCATGACCAGAGAGAAGAGTTTTCAATGCTGCAGTGTTTCCTTTGTCCTGCTTAACAGGAGCAATCATTTTGGTTTGGGGTTCTCTTCTGATGCTCCAGAGTTAGCTGCTCAGCTGCTGTGCCCCTGGATGATTCCTTCACTAAGAAAGCAGCAAACTGGAGAGCAGAAATGTAAAGTCAGGCTTGGTTTGGGTGACTTTAATTGCTAAGATCCTGGCATAAAACTGTCAGGATTTTGGCAAGCCCTGTTAAGAGTTTAAGAGTTGTGGCTGTGGAGCTAAGCAGAGCATTGACCTGGAGTTTGTTCCCCTGTGAGGTAGATCCCACCCAGGATGTGCTGCTCTTTGAGTACACAGCTCTGTGGCTTTGTGTCTCTTTTTAGTGCTGCACTTCTCTGTGTGTCTGCTAAATACCGTCAGAGATGTTGCCTGGGAATTGCAGACTTCAAGGCTCAGATCAGCACAACAAATCCCAGGTGATTACCTGGATCCGTTTTGGAATGTGAAATTAGTATCAGGCCCTTAGCAAGAGCAAGGCTGTGCTGCAGCTGAGCTGCCTGGCTCCTCGGGGCTGCCATCCTGGTGAGGACGCAGCTCTGGAGCCTGCTGGAACCAAAGGCAGGCAATTTTCATGCTCCCTCTCCAAATCCAGAGCCAGGGCTTGCAGACTCATAGATGTGCCCACACATCTTGGGGGGTTGCTTGGGGTTCTCTCTGCTGCACTTCAACATCTCTCTTGGATTGAGGAGCCCAGACCTGGACACAGCACTCCAGGTGTGGCCTCAGCAGTGCTGAGCACAGGGGCAGAAGGACTGCCCTGGTCCTGCTGGCCACACTGCTCCTGAGCCATGCCAGGATGCCCTTGGCCTTCATGGCCACACTGCTTCCTACCTTCCTACCCCTTGCAGAGGTAGAGGCAGGGTGGGAGAGCAGGGAAAGGGAGATGTGCTTTGCCTCTACCCTCGAGCAAATGGAAAGGAATCTCAGCTCAAAGTTCAGTTACTCCATAAATGAGATCAGGCTCCTGGGTCTGAGCTCTGCCTTTGACGCAGGAGAGCCTGAGCTGAGCTGTGCTGCCTCCACCTCCTCTGCCCTGTCCTCGCCATGCCCGAGGCAGGTTGCTGTCCTGGCAGTGCTGTCACCTCGCCAGAGGAGAAGTTTTCCGTTGTTAGGAGTCACTCAGATGTAAACTCCTCATTCCTGATGCTCTGTGCCTGTTTGTAAACCTGCAGCAGGGGACTGCAGCTCAGAACCTGCAGGACCGAGGGTGCAGCAGTGCAGTTTCAGCCATTTCCTCTCCTGCTGGGGACAGAATTCCAGGGCTTTGGAGGCCTTTCCAGAGGTCTGCTCCTTTAGTCCCTGTTTGTATTGCTCTGCAGGCAAAGAGCTTCACCTTCTGGCTGCTGCTGCTCAGCCTAGAGGTGCACTGAGGCACAGCTCTCTTCTACCCTCTGGCAGCCAAACTGTCTCCTCTCCTCTAATTAAAATGATAATTATTCCCTGTCCAGAATATTTCTCTTACTTATAGGCTGTGGAAGTAGTAAAGTTGATTAAATACATATGCTGCTGGTAGATAGCTCCTCCAATCACATATGGAGTGATAAAGGCTTAGCTAAGGGAGGGCAAGCTGTGGTGCAACACTCTGCTGATGCCAACCAAAGGGCACCTGCTGAGAGTGCCAGGGGGAAAGGCAGCACTCAGCACAACGACCTCTTGGCACAGGGCAGGGCTAAGGCAGCAGGGACAAATCTCCAGGGGTTGTGAGAGGGCTGGGGCAGCATTGCTCATCTCTTCACCTGGTAGAGGCACTGCCAAAACTGATCACTCATCCGGGTCACAGGATCAGAAGATGTCAGGGGTTGGAAGGGACTCCAGGGACCTCCCTGGAGGTGTTCAGGACCAGCTTGGATGAGGCCTTGAGTGACCTGTTCCAGTGGGAGGTGTCCCTGCCTATGGCAGGGGGTTGGAGCTGGCTGAGCTTTAAGCTCCCTTCCAACCTAAGCCATTCTCTGGTCCTATGCTTATTTCACTGGTATGAAAGCAAGGATGAAGCAAAGCCTGGACAGAAGCAGCTGAAGCTGCCACCCTCCCTCACCACACACAAGCCTATCTTTGTGTATTTTAAGAGTAGTCTGTGAGCTAAAAGGGACAGAAATAGCTCCTGCCTCACACTGCAGTCACTGTGTCCCACCTGATTTGCAGAAGTCACAATCTAAAATGCTTTTAAATGTTGTTTGGGTTGGTTTTGGGGTTGTTAGGGTTTTTTTCCAGTCCCATTTTCCTCCCATGGAAGAAGTGCTGAGGCAGAGTTTTCTTTCCCAGTGAGCAGGGGTAGAGTTTTCTTTCCCAGTAAGCAGGATGCACTTGATCACTGCAAAGCCTTTACAAAGGAGAGGGACTCAGATAGAGTGACAAAAGCTGCACAGATTGAATTTGCTGCCTGTGTAGTGGAGGGAAAGAATAGAAGCAGCTCTGGGTGGAATGAGGTCCTTGATGGTCTGAGAAGGTGGAGGAAAGCTGCAGAGGCAAGTTTTGAATAACTAATGACTAACAGAGATGGTTTGGTCCTTGCTCTGCTTTCTCATCTATTTGCCTCTCTGCTGCTGCTGTCAGCAGAGTTGCACAGGAGACTCAGGCTCCTTTCCCTGCTTCTTCAGCACATCCCTTGGGCTGTGCATTTCCTAAGGCTGAAGCAAGGCTCAGGTCTACCTTTGCCCACCTTCTGGACCCACACATGTTCTGCCTTCTCTTACCCTGCCTGTACCTCAGGGCTGCTCATTTTGTAATGGACACCTGCATAGCCTGCCCCAGTGCCAAGGTTAGCTCCAGAGTTAGGGCTGCAGCTGCAAACAGCAGAACTGCCCAGCAGGAAACAGCCTACCATGAGATCCTCCTCTGCATCCCCTCACTATCCCCTTCCAGAAAGAGCCATGGAGCTCTTTTGGCCCAAAGGGAGGCCATGGCTACCCATAAGAAGCTCAGATGTAAGGATCCAGCCTGCAGTCCAAGATCTCCAAGCCTGAGGTGTAGTTTAGAGGAGATCTTACACACTCCTGCCCTCTCCAGGGCTTTGCCCATCGGTGCCTAGAAATCAGTGCCCCCCACTCTCTGAGAAGAGCCCTTGCAGGATGCTTCTGTGCCTCTCTGGCTTAGCCTGTGGATAAATTGAGAGCTCCTCCTGACCATCTATCTTGCTCTGGTGCACGAAGGGATGATGAGTAGACCCTATTCTAGTTCATCCTCCACCCATCCATCATCCACCCTGCCTCCTGCTGTCCCCCTTAACCAAGGCAGCAGAGACAGATGAGAGCTAGACAGACAAATGGGCAAGGACAGACAAAGGGACATGCTCCTGGGTCTCACTGCTCTCAGCACCATGTGAGTAAGGGTTACATGGAGCTGACTGAACTATTTCCCCTTGATGAAAACTGTTTTAGTTGGGGATTTCTTCTGTCTTCTTTACTCAGGGTGCTTCGGGAGCAGCATCTGCCCAGGCAGGCACAGATGCAGCTGCAACAGAAGCCATGGACTAAAAGATATTGATGGGAGCAGCATCTGCCCAGGCAGGCACAGATACAGCTGCAGCAGGAGCCATGGACTAAAAGATATTGATGGGAGCCACTATTTCCCCCCAGCACTGCTGTACTCCTGTGACAGAGCCTGCTCTAAAGTGCACACAGGGAGAGGAGAAAGCCTCTGTGCAAGCAGCAGAGGCCTTCAGCTTCCTGCCACACTGCTGTATCCATCAGGGCAGTGGAACAAAGCTGGGAATGGGGAGATTCAGACTGGATGTGAGGAAGAAGTTGTTCAGCATGAAGGTGGTGAGAGCCTGGCAAGGGTTGCCCAGGGAGGTGGTGGAAGCCTCATCCCTGGAGGTGTTTAAGGCCTTTAAGGCTGGATGAGGCTCTGAGCAACCTGCTCTAGTGTGAGGTGTTCTTGCCCATGGCAGGGGGGCTGGGACTGGATGATCCTTGAGGTCCTTTCCAGCCCTGACAGTTCTGTGACTCTATGATCCTAGACCCTGATGCTGAGGTGATCTGGGCAAGACTGCAGTGGCCTTTGGGTCGAGCTTGTGTGAAGACATCTGCAGTACTGCCTGCACTCAGGACTTGCAGCAGTTAGCAGAGCAGGCACTGTCTGGCACAGTGCCTCGTGTGGTGCTGGTCCCCCCGTGCGTGCCAGTCATGCCGTGGAGGTAACAAGACCACCTCCCTGCCAACCTTCTCATTTGTGATCTCAGATTAACCCTGAAAGCAGCTCTCCCCTGAGACTTGATTGTTGTCAGAGGAGCCATGGCAGCTGCCTGACAACCTTTTTTCTCCCAGGATTTCTTCTAACCCCAAGATTTGCTCCTGAACTGAGAAGAGGCCATGTGAGGGGCATCATCTGCACCCCCCCTGCAGGACTGGCATCAGCACAGACCTCCCACTGCAATGCATTGCAATGGAAGTGCCATTTGTGTGGAGAAGGGAGGATGGGAATTCGTTATCCCACAGGAGGGGGAGGTGATAGCAGCATCTCCCTGCCCCAGATGCCAGCTTCAGCAAGCAGCAACACAAGCTGAGAGCAGAACTTCCCAAACATTGACACTGATTCAGAACGTGGCAGGAGGAGAGCTGGCTTGGCTCCATCCCATAGTTTCTGCCTCTCCTCTGCAGCTACTTCAGGTCAGCTCCTGCCCACAGCTCACTGCCAGCCCAAGCACTGCTGATGGGTGTTGACACAGCAGAGAACTCCACCCTCATCCAGCCTGGCAGGAAATACGATGCTGGGTCAAGTACTGCTGATGCAGTGAGTTGTGTCTAGAGGCTCACCTGGCACCTGCCAAGGGCTGGGAAGGGATGGAGATGTGGTCTCTATGCCCAGAAACTCACCTGGCACCTGCCAAGGGGTAGGAAGGGATGGAGATGTGGTCTCTGTGCCCAGAAGCTCACCTGGCACCTGCCAAGGATCCTCGAGGTCTCCCTCATGCCTCTGCACATAACCTCAAGGGATTTGCTCAGGACTGTCTCACATTTGGCTACCAGGAGGGCACAGGAACTGCTGAGTGAAGCTGTGAGGCAGTCACTGTGGTGCAGAATGTCAGAGCTCCACTCCCCAGCCAGCTCTGCCCATTGCCACTGGCAGCTTGCTGTGTGGCACAGGCCTCTGGTGAGGGCAGATGAGGAAAGCAGCGAGGGTTTGTTACAGCCTGCTGAGCTCCCTGTGCCTGCTGAGCTCCCTGTGCCTGCTGAGCTCCCTGTGCCTGCTGATCCTGTGCCTGCTGAGCTCCCTGTGCCTGCTGAGCTACCTGTGCCTGCTGATCCTGTGCCTGCTGAGCTCCCTGTGCTTGCTGAGCTCCCTGTGCCTGCTGATCCTGTGCCTGCTGAGCTCCCTGTGCTTGCTGAGCTCCCTGTGCCTGCTGATCCTGTGCCTGCTGAGCTCCCTGTGCCTGCTGATCCGTAAATGCAGAGCTGATGAGGAGCTCCTGTGCTCAGGCAGTCCTGGGGAGCTGACACTCTGCACCTGGTGACCCCTGCAGAGGCTGTGTGTGGCAGGGCTCTGGAAACAAACAGAAGGACAAGGAGAGGGCTCCATGACCAATAATGATTTGCCACTCGGTGGTTTGCTGGGACATGACTGCAGCCTCCCACACTGCCTTTTCCTTTGCCCTTCTTCTTGAAGCTTTTCCAAGCTTTCTGCCATCATCCCCTTCCTGGAGTGAGCATCAGCCCTGAGGAGTACAAATGCTGTCAGAAGCCCAAATCTCTTCCAGTCTCCTATCCCATCCAGTAGGAAAGCCACATGGACACTAATTGCCTCCCTGTGTACTGCTTCTGGATGCTGTCCACAGGCTGTGATGGCCTTACCAGCTCGGCTGGCACTGTCCAGATGAAGCAAGTGCCAGCCAGGCTTCAGCCCTCCTTTGCCAGCAGATAATTAGAGCTGCCCAAGGTGGTGCTGGTAGATGATTCTCAGCTGTTTCAGCAGCAGATGCAGATTGTGTCCTCTGCAAGACTCATGACCTTTTCAATCCATGCACTCAGATGAGGATGTCTGAGCACCTCAGAGCATGAGTGCTTTATTCACCCAGTGCTGCCAGCGGCTAAACAAGAGCCACTCCCACAGATGGGTCAGGGAGTAGATGGTGGCACCAGCAAATGGTCCTAGTTCTGATGCCTACCAACTGTTTTGGTTAACCTCTCTGAATCTGCCTTCACTTGATTAGTGATGAGCTCCTGGGGGCTTTGCCTTGAAATCAAGAGGGGCTGGCAGTCCTTCAGGGCACAGTCAGCTGCCATTTGCCACCGAGTCCCTTTTTTTAGTCCCACAATAGGACCTCTTCAGCGTTTAAGGGCAGTAAATTTCTTGGACATAGGAGCTTGCAGTGACAGGATGGGAGGGGATGGCTTTGAGATGGAGGGGTGGAGATTTAGGCTGGAGATGAGGAAGAAACTCTTGACAGTGAGGGTGGGGAGACACTGGCACAGGTTGCCCAGGGAGGTTGTGGATGCCTCCTCTCTGGAGATGTTCAAGGCCAGGCTGGATGAGGTTTTGAGGTCTATGGGAGGTGTCCAGGCCCATGGCAGGGGGGTTGGAGCTGGATGATTTTGAAGGTCCCTTCCAATCTAAACCATGAATAATTCCAGGAGCACAGAGGATAGAAAGAGAATCAAATCCCTCACTGCCTTGCAGCGATCTCTGCCCACCCTCCTGCAGCAGCAGGGCATTTGGAGAGAGCTGGGAGCTTGTTAAGATCAATGGGAACCAAGCACAGACAAGGGTAGGGAATTCTGCAGTGCTTTTAATACCATGTTAGGAAGCAGAGAGAAAGGCACAGCTCTGCTTCAGCTGGAGGGGGAATGGGAAAAGACATCTCTCTCCTTCCCCAAGCAAACCCACCTGCAACACTTCCAATTTGAATCCAAAATACTATCTGAGGCTTGGGACTCAGCAGCAAAGTAGCTCTGAGTCCTTAATCCCAGTGCCTGATGTTTGGGGGTGTTGGGATTTGGAGCTAATTAATTCAGCCACCTGTAATTCTCACTCAGATCTGCTGTCTGCCTTTCCTCAGGTGCCTCTCAGATGGTTGGGAAGGCTGCAGACAATGCTGGCCTGAATCCTAATTCCCTCCTTTGCTTGGTGTTTCCTTCTTTAATCCTTCACTTGCTCTTTTTTCCTCTCATCTTTTCTGCTTTTCCCTACTTTTTCTTGTTTCTTCTTCTTTCCTTCCAACTTTCTCCTGCTGCTGTCTCCTTCCCAGTCCCTCTAAAAACCACAACAAAACCCCAAACCACAAACATAAACAACAACAAATTCTGACACTGAGGAAGTGTTTGAGCTCTGCAGGGATGAAGTGGTCCTGCTCCCTTCAGGGCTCTCTGCAGAATGATGCTCCCAGTGCCTGTGCCACTCTCCCAGGCTGGTTTCATCACAACACTGTGCTGAGTGCTCCTGCAGGGAACCAGACCTCGGGTGATAAATATTGCAAGATCTAACAAGCTCAGGTGT
Organism: Tricholaema leucomelas; assembly: GCA_013400475.1. Taxonomy (NCBI): domain Eukaryota; kingdom Metazoa; phylum Chordata; class Aves; order Piciformes; family Lybiidae; genus Tricholaema lacrymosa; species Tricholaema leucomelas. Next base: position 219,808 of record WAAF01009346.1, on the reverse strand, counting down.
CCTCTCCTCGGTTCCCTCCCGTGGCTGTGAGAGGCCAGGAGCAGAATGAGAAGATAATTAGTCTGGAGTGGAAGAGTTTGGCTCCAGCCCTGCTGGACCTGAGCTAGTGAGGCTGCAAGGTCCTGCAGCCAGTGCCTGGCTGCTTGCTCATCCTCTGCTTTTGCTGCTCCTGTGAAGCTGCTGCTGTGCAATAACCAGAGCTGGAGTCACTTTGCTCACCTCTGTAGAGCCTGCAGCTGTTTTTTTTTATGGGTGCTTTCCCTACTCCACCAGTGCCAAGTGTGCCTGGAGCCTGACTCTGCTGGGTGCAGCAGAGGGTGGCGCAGGGAGGCAGCTGCAGCCCCAGCAGCTTGCAGCCCGAGAAAGGAGCTCTGCAGCAGTCCTGGGCCTTCACACACAGCCTTAAAGGCTTCATTGGGAGCCCTCTGCTGAAGAAGAGGATCTCTTCACATCCAGAGCAGGCCCACAGAACATTGGCTACATGGACAAACAAAGAGGGATGGAAGATGTCAGAGCAACAGGAACAGGATGGTGTTCATGGGATCACAACTCACAGATGTCAGGGGTTGGAAGGGACACAAACAGCTCATCCAGCCCAAGCCCTGCCAGAGCAGGACCATCCAAGCTAGCTCAGGGCACACAGCAACACATCCAGACAGGCCTGGAAAGGCTCCACAGAAGGAGACTCCACAACCTCTCTGGGCAGCTTGTGCCAGGGCTCTGGGACCCTTCCAGACAAGAAGTTGCCCTTGTGCTGAGCTGCAACCTCCTGTGCTGCAGCTTCCATCCATTGCTGCTTGTCCTATCCCAGGGAGCAGTGAGCAGAGCCTGTCCCCCCCTCCTCCCCTCCTGACCCCCAGCCCTCAGATAGTTACAAACATTGATCCAATCCCCTCTCAGTCTTCTCTTCTCTAGACTAAGCAGCCCCAGGACCCTCAGCCTCTCCTCACCAGGCAGTGCTCCACTCCCCTCATCATCCTCACTACCCTCCCTTGGACTCTCTCCAGCAGTTCCTGTCCCTCTTCACCTGGGGAGCCCCAAACTGAAGGCAGCACTCAAGGTGAGGTCTCCCCAGGGCAGAGTAAGGGGCAGAAGAGCCTCCCTGGATCTGCTGACTCCTTCTTCCTAGCACACCCCAGGCCCCCACTGGCCTTGTTGCAGCAGTTCCCTTTACACCCAGCTTTTAGGTGCCCAATAGAGATGCACTCAGGCAGTCGACAGCAGGAGGCTCAGCCCATCCCCTGCACAGCCAGGGCCAGCAGCAGTCCTGGGCCAGGCTGTTTGCATTTCCATGTCCCCACCAGGTTTCCCTCGGCCTTACACGGGATAGTGCTCAGGCTTGGTGGCATTTCCTGGCTCTGCCCCTCTTTGCCCAGGCTGTTGCAGGTAACTGCTAATGAAACCTGCCCAAAGGCACATTGGGCATCTTGCTCGGCACAACCCAGCAGCAAGCCTGAGACAATCTGTAGCAAGAAGCAGCTCCCTGTAGCTGGTGGTGCTGGCAGCTGTTGGTGGCTGTTGTCACCCCTGCTTGGAGCTGGCTGGAGAAGCACTCCGCTGGTGGCACCATCAGGCTGCTGGTGCCTGCTGCCTCCTTCCCCTTGCAGAACTTTGGAAGGCAGAGAGGCCACCAGACTGTCATGACTGAAGGTCAGAGGACATCTGCAGAGGTAGCAGCAAATGGCTGCTAGAAAGTTCTTCACTGAGAGAGTCATTGACTACTGGAATGGGCTGCCCAGGGAGGTGGTGGAGTCGCCGTCCCTGGAGCTGTTCAAGGCAGGATTGGACGTGGCACTTGGTGCCATGGTCTAGCCTTGAGCTCTGTGGTAAAGGGTTGGACTTGATGATCTGTGAGGTCTCTTCCAACCCTGATGATACTGTGAGACTGTGAGACTGTGAAATAGGCCAAAGGGGCCCTGGAGCTCACAGACCACTGCTGCTTGCATGAGATAAGTTGTAACTCGTTAGCATTCCTGGGTGTGAAACTGGCACAATCACATCACCTGCTCAGTCTCTGGCTGCAGGTCCGGCAGGGGAACAGGACTCCTAACTGGCATTTTCTTATCAATACCCCAGTTGAGGGATTAAGGATAAGGCTCTTAATTCAACCCCAGTGTTTTGGAAGATGCTTCTGATTTTTAGCCTCATCAGAGAAGTGTCACTGAAGAGAGAGCCTGGGGAGAAGGAGTGGAGGAGCAGGACCATCGGTTCTCAGGGCTGCACATCTCTGCGCTCTCCATCCCACCCTTGCCGCTCTTCACCTGCACTTCACAGCAGCACAGCTCCATGCAGGCTGGCAAAGCCCCTCAGGATCACCAAGCCCAGATCCTTACTCTGCAAGGTGCACCCTAAGTCATCCCCCCAAGTATCACATCCAAACAACTTTTAAGCCCCTCCGGGGGTGGTGGCTCCAGCACCTCCCTGGGCAGCTCATTCCAGTGCCTGACCACTCCTGATGGGAATTTTTCTCTCTAGTGTCCAGTCTAAACCTCCCCAGTGGCAGCTTGAGGCCATTCCCTCTTGTTCTATCACTGATTACCTGTGAGAGGAGACCAGCACCAACCTCTCCACAGTGTCCTTTCAGGCAGCAACAGACAGCAATGAGCTCTGCCCTCAGCCTCCTCTTTTTCAAACCAACCATCCCCAGCTCCTTCAGTGTCTCCTCATCAGCTCATTGCATCCCCCACAGCTTCCTTGCCCGCCTCTTCTAGAGTAGGGGCAAAACCTCTCAAAGGTGGGAAGTGCCCAACTGCTTCCCCTTGGTCTCTGAGTAGTTTTAAAGGCACTTTAGTGCTGTGACTGCTTTAGAAAACATTCCGGGGGGCGGGGGGGGGGGAGGAGAGAAATAAATCTATGTCCATGTGAATACATAGAGAAAGGACTCCTGCTGCTGGCTCTACTTTCGTTTGCTCTTTAAAGTTAAAGGCACACTTCAGAACTCTGCTGAGGAGTGATGCTGAGACACACCACAGGGTGAATCAGGAGCAGACCCTGCAGCTCCTCTGTCTTCTCCTACAGAGTGGCAGAGTGACTGTGCTAAGGCAGAGCTGTTGCTGCCCTAACAAATGAAGACTGGCATGGATAATATCCCAGCAGCCCAGCCCCAGAGCACCAGCTGCTGGCTCTGGCAGGGTGACCTGGGGCAGCAGGATGTGTGAATTGGTGCATTCTCCCCCAATTAAGAGCCAGCTAAAGGCTCCTGGAGTCCATCAGTGTGCAGGAATGCCCCTGCGTGGGGCTGCCTGCCAGCACACATCCCTGTCCATCTCCACTGCCACCGAAAGGCAGAGCCTCAGACTCTCTGAGCCAGCAAAGTGGGCAAATAGGACTGCAATAACCACATCTGCAGTTCTCTTCTGCTGTGGAGCTCTTCCCATTTGTTGCTGCCTGTCAGCTCCAGGTTGCATTCCTCTCTCCATTATGTCAGCTATAACTACATATCTCAGTCCTCCTGCCCTGCTCCCCCTTGCTCCCTGGAGCTCTTTTCTGCAAAGTTCTTGTGCTTTATTCTTCCTTAACTGCAGTTCTGTCCTCTGCCTGACCATCAACCTTAGAAGTGGAATGGAGACAAGGAAATACTCTGTAGGGAGGAATATTTCCATCACCTTCCTCTCTCCAGTGTCTGGTTTCAAGGCACATCTGCACAGACTCCACTCCGAGCCAGGAGACAAATTCCACTCGGGAGCAATTCAGAGCCAAACGCAGCTTAGGAGCAGAGCAGCTTGGAGTGAGGAGGATCCCAGCATGTCAGTTTAATAATCATCCCCCGGTGAATGAGAACTCTGCAGCCAGCCCTGGGTGCAGAGCTGCTAAGCCAAGCACCTCCACCTGCTTTTCATTTCTCATCCTGTCAAGCAAGGAAGATCACAGAACCATAGAATCAGGCAGGGCTGGAAGGGACCACGAGGCTCAGCCAGTCCCAACCCCATACTGTGCCCAGGGACACCTCACACCAGAGCAGGCTGCCCACAGCCTCAGCCAGCCTGGCCTGAAACACCTCCAGGGATGAGGCTTCCACTACCTCCCTGGGCAGCCTCCCCAGGCTCTCACCACTCTCACGCTCAACAACTTCTTCACCTCCACTCTGGCTCTCCCCATTTCCAGCTCTGTTCCATTCCCCCCAGTCCTATCCCTACCTGACAGCCTAAAAAGTCCCTCCCCAGCTCTCTTGTAGCCCCCTTCAGATCCTGCAAGGCCACAAGAAGGTCCCCTGGGAGCCTCCTCTGCTGCAGCCTGCACAGCCCCAACGGCCTCAGTCTCTGCTCACAGCAGAGCAGCTCCAGCCCTCTGCTCATCCTTGTGGCCCTGCTCTGGACCCCTTCCAGCCCCTCCCCATCCCTCTAGTCCCAGGGGCTCCAGCCATTCCCCACCCAGCCTGGAGTTGTGCTTGGGACTGTACCCACCCAGGTGCTGCCCAGTACACAGCCTGCTGAGCACTCAGCACCATTTGATTTCTGTTGCTTCTCCAAAATCTAGGAGAGAATAGAGATATAAAAGGAAAAAGGGAGGGGGGGAATACACATTGCTGGAGAGATGGAAACTATGTCACAAGTGTCTCTGAGGCAGATAAATTTCCTGAGGTGGCAGCAGCTCCATAGCAAAGCACTCAGCATCTCGACTGCTGTAAATCACCAGTGCTGTGCTGACACCGCTGCAGCTGCCTTGATTTACACCACCCCATGAGCTGGGCCTTTAATCACTGTTATGGCCTGAAATTAATCCCTCTGGAGAGCAGAGCAGAGGAGTCTGGAAAGTTAGGCCCCTTTGGTGTGCATTGTCTTCTCAGCCAACTTCCAGAAACTCAGATAAAGAGAGAGAAGGGGGTGGGGGGGAAGGAAAAAAGCACCATTGAAATGAAGCAAAGATGAGTAATTGATGCTCACGACTGTGATTATGAGGTGCAATTACAATTAGCTGCACAAGAGTGTTAATCATGGAAATAATTACATGTCAGCTGTTCCCACAAGAAAAGAGAAGGTAATTAAGTGGCCCAAGGGAGTGACAAAAAGCAGAGCCCAGGAGGGGCAGAGATGGTGTGGGCAGAGGGGGACAGGAGCCAGCCTAGAGGCAAAGTCCACTGGATGCTTCCTGCTGCCTCCCGCAGCCTTTCCAAGGAGAGCAGAGCAGGGAGCCAGGATCTCAGCTCCCACAACTGAGCTGATTTTAACACCACCAGAAGAGAGGAAAGGAATCTCAGGGGTACAGCTGCTGGATTTGCCAGCACTGGGAGGTTAGGGTGGTCTGGGCTTCATGGAACCACAGAACCACAGAGTCATAGAACCACACAACCACAGAAGTGCTTTGGCTGGAAAAATACCTCTCTAAGGTCATCAAGTCCAACTGTCAGCCACCATGGCCATTAAACCATGACCTGCTGGGTGACATCAAGATCTCCCTGTCCCTTGCAGGACACCTAGGAAGAGAGAGCAACTGAGCCTGTGAGTGCTTTGCCAAGGCCCTGGGGAGGGTTGTGCACCTCTGTCCTCTCCTCCTCTGGCCTCCTCTCTTTTGCAGAGAGAGGAAGATCAGCCCAGCCCTTAAGCCACTCTACAAGACTTAACTACCAAAAGAAGCTTCTTGTTTTGTCCCCCCAGAGAAGGCCTGGGGGCAGCCACCCCACTCGCAGAGGATATTTCTGCAGCAGGTCTCTCACTCCTCAGGAGGTTGCTCTGACTGGCTGGGCTGGCAGCTTGCTTTGGAGCCTTCCTCTCGTTTTGCTTAGGCAGCTGCTTCGTGTTCCAGCTGCTGCTGGGGGAATCAAACCCTGCAGCCCCCCCGAGCAGGTCACTGTGCCACAGGATGTCTGTCAGCAGCCCCAGACTGTCCCTCCCTTGACACACAGAGCAGCACAAAAAGCTCTCTCCAGGGAGTGAGGGTGGCAGGGTCCTGTAATTTATCTTGCATGAAATGAGCCTGTGTGGATGGCCTGGAGAAGCTAAACCATTACCTTAGAACAGCTCCTGGGCTCTGCAGAGCTGCAGGGCTGCACTCCCACCCTGCACAGCCGCTGCTAGAAAGCTCAGGGCATCTCAATACCCATCCTGCTTAGGACTGCATTTCCTGCCCCATCTCTGTCCTGCTGCAGGTTGAGTGGCTGCTCTGGTTACCTGCTTCTGAAGGCATCTTCACCTCACTGCTTGCACAGGAACAGCTGAGTCTGTTTGCTCAGGGTAAATCCTCTTCTTTAAACTCATTAAAGTGTGCCAAGCCCCTCCAAGAGCCATCTGACAAACTCCCCTGAGCAGCAAAGCAGTGTTTATTGTGATTATTATTGCTATTATTATTTCTTCTCTCAGCTCCATCTGTAATGCAAACACCATTACCTTTTAATTATCTCTTTGAGAAGCGCTTTAGAAGAGAAGCCTGGCAGCAGCCTGGCCAGCATGAACAGCAGGAGCACAGGAGCACAGTCAGGGGCTGGAAGGGACCCAAAGAGCTCATCCAGTCCAAACCCCTGCCAGAGCAGGACCATCCAAACTCGCTCAGGGCACACAGGAACACATTCAGACAGGCCTGGAAAGGCTCCACAGAAGGAGACTCCACAACCTCTCTGGGCAGCCTGTGCCAGGGCTCTGGGACCCTTCCAGACAAGAAGTTGCCCTTGTGCTGAGCTGCAACCTCCTGTGCTGCAGCTTCCATCCACTGCTCCCTGTCCTGTCCCAGGGAGCAGTGAGCAAAGCCTGTCCCCCCCTCCTGACCCCCAGCCCTGACCCTCATCATCCTCACAGCCCTCCCTTGGACTCTTTCCAGCAGTTCCTGTCCCTCTGCAACTGGGGAGCCCCAAACTGAAGGTTCACCTTGAGTGCTGCCTTCAGTTCTGCACTGAAGGGGACTGGAGCAGTGCCTGGGGAGGAGAGGCTGAAGGCCCTGGGGCTGCTCGGTCTGGAGAGGAGAAGACTGAGAGGGGATTGGATCAATGTCTATATCTGTCTGAGGGATGGGGGTCAGGAGGGGGTCCCAGAGCCCTGGCACAGGTTGCCCAGAGAGGTTGTGGAGTCTCCTTCTGTGGAGCCTTTCCAGGCCTGTCTGGATGTGTTCCTGTGTGCCCTGAGCTAGCTTGGATGGTCCTGCTCTGGCAGGGGTTGGACTGGATGAGCTCTTTGTGTCCCCTCTAACCCCTGACATCTGTGAGCTGTGATCCTGTGTGAACTCTCTAAGGGTTTCCACATTCACTGTCACCAAAGGTCATCTTTACACCTCTGAGTATCTGACCTTTAGCTCCTCACCTCCAACGAGGCACCCACAGACAGGACCATTCCTGCTCCCATGTGTTCAGGCTGCAAACTCTTCGGGAGAGATGTGGAAGCCTGAGCTCAGGCCAGGCCTACTGTGCCACAGCTCTTACCACAGCAATCCCAACCTTGCCTCCACTCCAGAGTCCAAACCAGCTTCCAGAGCCAAGCATTTAACTACCTGCATGGAAAGCAATACCAAAGTGACTGCCATTGCTCCTGCTCCATGGGTGGGATGGTCCAGGGCTGTCAGGGCTAATGGTAATTGATGTTTCCTTTCACACCTGCTCTCTTTCCGGCTTTATTAAGCCTCTGCAAACACTCCTGTCCCTGGGGAAGCAGTGGGAGGGAGGAGGAAGGGAACAATTCCGGTCCTCGGAGCACACAGGGCTTTGCTAAATTGCATCCAGCCTCTTCTGCAGGGTAATAAAGAGTTTGTCTGAAAGGCAGTGAGGAGTTTTAATTTCCTCATTGTCAGTGGATGCTGTAATCAGGTAATTAGCCAAGTGCAGGAGACAGGCATTTAGAGCAAGCCCAGAAAGCCAGGGCATGGAGCAGCTGCTTGGGGGAGTGGAGCAGCCTCTGTGTGAGCTCTGCCAGGCCTGGGGAGCACCTGAGAGATGGAGGGGTCACAGCTGGGGAGAGCAGCAGCTAAAGGCTTGGCTTCAACACCTCCAGCTGTGGGCACTGCACCACCTCCCTGGGCAGCCCATTCCAGTGCCAATCACTCTCTCTGCCAACAACTTCCTCCTCACATCCAGCCTCAACCTGCCCTGCCACAGCTTCAGCCTCTGGCCCCTTCTTCTGGCCCTGGCTGCCTGGCAGCAGAGCCCAACCCCAGCTGGCTACAGCCTCCCTGCAGGCAGCTGCAGACAGCAATGAGCTCTGCCCTGAGCCTCCTCTGCTGCAGGCTGCACCCCCCCAGCTCCCTCAGCCTCTCCTCACAGGGCTGTGCTCCAGGCCCCTCCCCAGCCTTGCTGCCCTTCTCTGGGCACCTTCCAGCACCTCAACATCTCTGCAATGGAGGAGCCCAGAACTGGACACAGCACCAAGGTGTGGCCTGAGCAGTGCCAACCAGTGGGAGCTGTTCCTGCCCCATGGCAGCAGGGTTGGACCTGGATGGTCCTTAAGGCCCCTTCCAACCCAACCCATTCTATGCACCTATGAAGATTTCTGTGGACTGCAACAGCTCTTTGAGCTAGAGACACAAAACAGCCTCAGGAGTGCTTGGATGTGGCCCTGGTGGCCTCTCCTGCTGTGCCCCTGGAGGTGCTGCCAGCCTCTCTGCAGGGATCTTCCTCAGGCAAAGCCATGCTCAGATGGAAAACCTGAGCACCAAACTGTGTGCTGGCCTCTCTCAGCTGAGGATCTTCCTGGTGGCAGCATGGGCAGCAGAGAATCAAGGCCTCAGCAGTGTGCATTCTTCACCTGGCAGGGAGCATTGGCATCTAGGTGCTCAGCTGAACCCTGAGGTGTGCCAGCTTTGTCTCCCCTGGCAGCTGGATCAGCACAGTCAGAGGCAGAGTTCCTGCCAGCAAGGCTTGGAGCAGCATTCCAGGAGCAGCCATGGCCAGGACCTCCCTCCTCATCTTCACTTAGAAACTGGCCAAGCTCAGCCCCATTGGAGTCTCACTGCACTCAGGGACAGGAACTGAGGCTTTGTGCTCACAGGATCACAGGTCGGGAGGGACCCTCAAAGACCAAACACCTCCTTCACAGAGCACAGCCAATGGTCAACAGCTGCAGGGCAGCAGCTCAGGCTTGGGGCAGTGTGGCTGGAGAGCTGCTGGCAGAAAGGGACCTGGGGGCTGGAATAGAGAGGAGCTGAGTGTGAGCCCAGCAGTGTGCCCAGGGGGCTGAGTGTGAGCCCAGCAGTGTGCCCAGGGAGCTGAGTGTGAGCCCAGCAGTGTGCCCAGGCAGCCAAGAAGGCCAAGGGCATCCTGGCTGGGATTAGCAATGCTGTGCCCAGCAGCAGGAGCTGATTGTGCCCTTGGGCTGGGCTCTGGTGAGGCCACAGCTCGAGTGCTGTGTTCAGCTCTGGGCACTGCCATACAGCAGAGCTGTGGAGGTGCTGGAGCAGGTCCAGAGGAGGGCAACGAAGCTGGGGAAGGGCCTGGAGAGTAAATCTGCTGAGGAGAGAGTGAGGGAGCTGGGGATGGGCAGTGTGAGGAAGAGGAGGCTGAGGGCAGAGCTCATTGCTGCCTGCAGCTACCTGAAGGACACTGTGCAGAGGCTGCTGCTGGGCTCTGCCCACAGGGAACTGGAGACAGAAGAAGGGGGAATGGCCTCAGGCTGAGCCTGGGGAGGTTTGGATTGGACATTAGGAAGAAGTTTTTCCTGGAGAGAGTGGACAGGGACTGGACTGAGCTGCCCAGGGAGGTGCTGCAGTCACCCAACCTGGGGGTGTTTGAGGTGGTTTGGATGTGGTGCTTTGGGCTGTGCTTTGGGGTGAGTCCTGTAGAGCAGGGCTCTGGGCTGGGCTTGGTGCTCCCGAGAGGCTTCTCCAGCCTGAGTGTTTCTGTGCTCCTGCATTCCAGGGATGTTCCAGAGCTCCATTCTGCATCCTGGCCCAAGCCTGGGCAGGGCAATGTGTGCAGGTTCCAGCCTGAGCAGGAGCAATCTGGGGGAGGAAGGAGGTGAGGGAGCAGGGAAAGAAAAGAGCTCCAAATCCTTCAGCTCTTCCCTTGGACACTGTGAATGAGATATCTGAATATGTTGCCTTGGAAACAATCAAAGAGGTCTGGGGGGTGGGCTGGGGGTGTTTTAGTAATCCCAAAGGGGGGGGGGATTTAATTAGCATCAACCACAGCTTTTTAACTGTGTTTGAAAAGGAAGGGAAATAAAAAAGAGAATCTGCCAGAAAAGGAACATTAAATAAAAGGGAATATATAAAAAAGAGAGAGAGGCAGAGAGAAAGCTCAGCTGAAACAAGGGGGAGGAAAGGAGATCGAAAGCACAACTTTGCTGTACCCAGCAAACGATTCATTAGGGCTGCAACAAAGCTCGGTTCAATTTCCCTCCTATTGACACTAACGAGTTTGATGTAGGTCCAGCCTGAAAGGCAGCCAGAACCTTCCCTTCTCCTCCTCCCTGCCTGCTCCCAGGGGACCCAGCAGCTGCCTGCAAATTGCTCCACGCAGGGGAATGAAGTTTCTTTTCTTTCCTCCTTCTTTCTCCTCTGCCCAGCTGAGCAGTGCCCAAGGAGCTGCCTCTCCACTTCCCCTCTCCTGCTTCTTGGACTCTGCCCAGATTGGTGGTGGAGTCCCCAGCCCTGGAGGCATCCGAAACCCTCCTGGGCGTGCTCCTGTGTGACCTCCTGTAGGCGAACTGCCTTGCGGTGTCTGAAAGGGCCCTCCAGGAAGGCTGGGGAGAGGCTGCTCAGAAGGGCCTGTGGTGAAAGGAGGGGCAGTGGTTTGAGTCTGGAGCAGGGGAGCTTGAGGCTGGGCACCAGGAGAAGTTCTGCACAGTGAGGGTGGTGAGACACAGCCTGCCCAGGGAGGTGGTTGAGACATCCAATATCAGCCCTGGTGTGTCCCTGTGCAGCCTGCTGCAGCTGGAGGTGTCCCTGCTGCCTGCAGGGGGGTGCACAGGATGACCTTTGGGGGTCCCTTCCAAGCCAGGGCACTCTGTGAATCTGTGACCCTTCCTTGGCTTGGGGGCTTGGACTCCATGATGGAACCACAGAATCGTAGAACCAAGCAGGTTGGCAGAGAGCTCCAACCCAGCCCCCAGCCCTGGCCAGCCAACCAGACCCTGGCACCAAGTGCCCCATCCAGTCATTAGTTACCTGGGAGAAGAGACCAACCCCCACCTAGCCCCAGCCTGCTTCCAGGGGCTGTAGAGAGCGATGAGATCTTTCCTCTGCTTCTTCTCCAGACTAATTAACCTCAGCTCCCACAGCTGCTCCTCCTCAGCCCTCTTCTCCAGACCCTTCCCCAGCTTCATTGCCCTTCTCTGGACATGCTCCAGCCCCGAAGAAGTCTCTCTTACATTGCAGTGCCAAAACTGGACAGAGAACTCGAGGGACAGGGCCCTGAGGCACAGTCACCTCCTATCACACACAGGTTGTTATATCATCTGCAGTGTCCCTTCCAGCCCTGCCCTTCTGTGCTGCTGTGACTGCCTGGGAGAAGCTGTTTGTTGCTGCTGAACCCGAGATGTTACTCAGTGCTGTCCTGCAGCTCGAAGGCATTGAGCTTGCCAGGGCTCCTTTGGGGCCCAGTAAGTGCCCCCCTAGGCTCATGATCAACTGTTATGACTGCTAATGTTAGCACTGAGGTTGCTATTTCAGCCACTGGACACTATTGGTGTAAGAACAACCTCCCCTGTGAGCAGTCAGGATGGAAATTTGGGAATCCTACACACATGGAAAGACTAATCCTGGACAGGAAGCCTGGAGAGAAAATTTGCCAGGGTATGAATGAGATTTGATCTCAAAGAGCTGAACTTCATGCTCCAGAAGGTCTTTTCCAGGCTCTCGCTCCTGTTCTATGCTTTTTGTATTAAAATGAGATTGAAAGGAGCTGAAGGCCAAGGCAGTGCTCACCCAGCTTCCCCCCCCCCAGGAGCAGGAGGCAGTTCCTGGCCCCTGTGTAATGAAGAGAAGATTCCATCTGTGATGAATTCTGCATGGGCAGAGGTGCCAGCAGGCATGCAGCAAGGAAGGGGGCACTGATCCCAGGTGCCAGGGCCAGCCTCTGATCTTCTGCTGCAGACAGAGCCAGCACAAAACCAGCAGACCAGAGGCAGCAGCTGGGAGGAGTACAGAGGCACAGAGAAAGGAAGGGACTGAGCCAGGGCCCAGGCTTAGACCTTGGGTGGTTTATTTTTAGACACAGCACATTGCCAGCAGCCTCTGGAGAGGAAAGGGCAGAGTGCTGCCTGCTCCTGCTGCCTCCTGAAGGACGTGGAGCTCAGGTGGCAGGAGAGGTCAGGTGGCTTTGGCATCAGCAACAATCAGCCGTTGGGCTTCTGAGTGCAGCTCATGGAAACTGGGACTGCCCAGGAGTGGAGAACTCAAAGCCCAGAGCAGGACCAAGCTCATCCAGCCCCAGCCTTGTGTGACCTTGCAGATTGGCTCTGCAGCAGTGAGAGATCTGCCTGGAGAGGCTGTGGCTGTGGTGGAAGTGTCCTGTGCTCAGTCCTGTCCCATCTGTCACAGGGAAACCTCAGAGCCCCTGGCACAGCTTCAGCTCCTGGGGCAGCAACCAGGAGGTGCTGAGCTGCTCTCAGCAGAAGCTTTATGCTCTGGCAGTATTCTGCTTCCTTCCTGGGCACTCCTTGGCTGAACCTTCACATCTGCAGCCACAGAAGCACAGACCCACAGGATGTTGGAGGTTGGAAGGGACCTTCAAAGCTCCTCTGGTCCAGCCCCTGCCAGGGCAGGAGCACCCAGGACAGCTGCACAGGAATGCATCCAGACAGGCCTGGAAAGGCTCCACAGAAGGAGACTCCACAACCTCTCTGGGCAGCCTGTGCCAGGGCTCTGGGACCCTTCCAGACAAGAAGTTGCCCTTGTGCTGAGCTGCAACTTCCTGTGCTGCAGCTTCCATCCATTGCTGCTTGTCCTGTCCCAGGGAGCAGTGAGCAGAGCCTGTCCCCCCCTCCTGACCCCCAGCCCTCAGCTATTGATAAACATTGATTCAATCCCCTCTCAGTCTTCTCCAGACTAAACAGATCCCCTCTCAGCCTCCTCCAGCCTAACCAGCCCCAGGGCTCTCAGCCTTTCTCCATAGCAGGGTTGTTCCAGTCCCTTCATCATCCTCACACCTCTGTTGGACTCTCCTCAGCAGATCTCTGTCTCTCTGTCCTGAGAGCCCCAAGCCCTGACTCAAGCACAGAACCCTCTGCTTGCTTCTCCCTCCCTTTCACCACAGCCCAAAGTGCTGCTGCCAGCCTTCCCCCCTGGCTCCTCTCTGCAAGTGGCACCTCCCTGGCAGAGCAGCAGGCAGGTGTGTGGCTGTGATCGATGTCCCCACCAGAGTGCCCAGGAAATTTAAGGCTGGGCTCCAGGCTCCGAGCAGTCGCTCATTAATGCACCTCGGACCAGCAGCATAAAACAATCCTGCTAAGTGCTGCCATGAAAAATGGTGGCAGAGATCAGAAGTGATCAGAATGCAGACAGGGAGCTGCAGCTCTCGGAGCAGAGATGATTAATGGAGACTCCCCAGCACCCTTTCTTCCCTCTGCGAGGCAGGGAGGCAGCAGCCTGACAAGAGCAGCGGCTCCGTGGCTGAGCAGGATAATAGCAGGAATGATCTGTCTCCAGGAGATTCCCAAGGCCTTCTGCTCACATAATAAATTGCCCTTGTCACTTTTGGGAAACTTATGAAGAAAGATAGCCCAGGCCAGCAGCAGCAGTGAGGGGAAAGAGCAAAAGACTGGAACCAAAGGAGCTCAGCCTTGCCTGGGAGATGCTCTGCTCGCCCCTCGCCTCCCTTTGCTCAGCAAAGTGATCTCTGATGTGAGCAGAAGGGGTTGGGGCTCCAGGCTGCTAACACAGCTGCCAAGTCTGCGATGGCAAGAGAGGGACTGCAAGACGTGGAGCTGCAGAGCTTAAGCCCTGTGTAAGAGAGCAGAGGATGCCACTGGAACGCTGGCCCAGTCCTGCTCTGCCTCCAGCTGCAGTGTGAGGTTGTAAATCACTGCGAGCCAGAACGGGGAGGATGGATGGAGCCTGCAGTGCTGCCTGGCACTGCCCAGAGCATGCAGGGACCATCTACCAGAGTGCAATCAACACAGCCTGGGGCAGCTGTTTGTGCACATGCAGGAAAGGCACGAAGCAGGGGACCTTGGGCTCAGGAGGGAGCTTGATCCCCTTCGTGAGTGCTCAGGTAAGACTCAGGACCTGGCAAATGCCCTCTGTGGATTCAACCATCGGTGCCTCTGGGGCACACTCTCTGTGTTCTAACTGATGGGGCTGGCAGCTCGCTGCTGCTCTCCTCTCCTGTGGGCATCCCTTTGAACACCTGCTGCAGGTGGCTCCTCTTCCCTTCCTAAAGCCCCAGCAGCCTCAGCTGTGAGGACACTGCCCTGGATGCCAGCTGTGTGGGGAAGATAGAGGCAGGTCCCGTGGCACTGGCTGCTCCTCGGGTTTCTGCCACAGCTCCAGGACTGGCTGTCGTGGGGGGGGGGCTGCAGCAGCAGGTGAAAGCAGCCCTTGGCAGAAGGAGAGGTGCCCGTGGTCAAAGAGCTGCCACTGGTGCTCCATTGTTGCTCCATTGAGAAAGACAGAGAGGAATGGCTCTTGCTCAAGCCCCCCCAGTCTGGGTGGGGAGATAACATCCAGGGGAGGGCAGTTCTCCACCTGCTCTCAGAGCCTGTTAGCCCCAGGGCTCTGTGTAAGGCAGGATCAGGGCGTGGACCCCCAGGCTCAGCCAAGCTCTTTGAAGGCATCTGCTCTGCCCCGGGCAGTACTGGAATAATAAGCCAGTAGCAAGGTCACTTCTTTGGCCTTTCATCCCTCAGCACGATGGATGAGGACACTGATAGAGAGCTTCTTCTAGGAGAAGTCTATTTTTGGTGCTCAGCTCCTCTCATCTGTAGCTCTGTCAATTGTCTGCCTGCTCACCTGCTCCACCAGCAAACTGCTCAGGGCTCCTGGGACTTCAGCTGCTGCTCTCAGGGCTAAGGTTGGGCTTTATGATAAGGGCTGAGGATTTTCTGCTGCTTTTCTGTCAGCAAGAGGCAGTTTTCCCTGACTGCAGCCAGCTCCTTCCCGTGGGGCAGGGTCTCCAAGGAAGCCCCAGAGACAGCCCTGGGAGCGCGCCGAGCCTTGGTGGATTTCACAGCCTGCTAAGTGCCCAATCCCTTGGCATTCCCCCGCTCCAAAGGCTCTCCCTTCCCGAGGGACTGCTGCTGCAACCTCCAGGTCAGGGAACCGCAGCTGCCTGTCTCCTGGGAGGGAGGCAGAGGGGGAAAGCATGGAAATATCCTCACCAGCTAGAGGGAGGAGAAGCAGAGGAGAGCTCTGGCTCGAGAGTGCTGTGCAGGAGGCTTGGCTCAGGGCTGCCTGCTTGGCTGTGCGGCACTCGCTGAGCAGAAGTGGAGGCTTCATTTTCTCTCCTATTTCTAAGCACATTTCCCACTGTTTCCTGCCTTGCCTGTGCAAGGCAGAGATGAGGACAGATGCAGATACCTGCTCTCTGGCTGGATGTTTCCTGGTGCCATGGGACACTGCTTTCATTTGGGTTTCTAATTTATTTCACAGGACTCTGGAATAATTAGGATTATTAAAAGCCAAAATGTTCTCTGCTGCCTGTTTCCATTAGGCAAAGCAGCTCAGACTCTCAGGCCTTTGGGGAGGGAGGAGAAGATTTGTTGCTTGGGGCTTTTTTGCCTCCTCCCACGTTCTTTGTCCTCCATGACCTTTACTTCTTTCTCTAACATCCACATTAGCGCAAGAAACAGAGGTGGGAAATTGGTTCCACTTCCCATTGCAGCAAACACTGCTGCAGAGGGAAGGTTGCTGTGTCACAGCTGTGCTACAGGGCCCACCAGATGCTATTACCTGCCCTTTCTCAGGCTAAATCATCAGCTTTAACCTGTTTTCCTCCTCTCTCTATTCCTGCCCTCTCCTTGGAGCAGGAGCACTTCCCATGTCGGCTGTGCTGCTGCTGTCTGTGCTGGCAGCAGGTGGAAAGCCAAGCTGGAGGTGCAGGATGTGCTACCAGCAAGAGCCAGCGGCTAAATGGGATGGTCTGGAGTGTAACTCTTCCAGCCACGGCCAGAGCTGGCTCCCACAAATGCCACAGAACAGGGAGAGTAACAACAGGAGACAGCAACTGTGAACTGACCCAAGTAATGACTAAAATAGTAATGATGGAAAGAATGGCAACAGAGGACTGACAAAATAATGACACTCACTAATGAGAATCGTTATAATGATGGTGCTGATAGCAGTAGTAATGATCATAATTGTTGTTGTTGTTACTGCAACAATACCAATGCCACAATTGCCCTGAGGCACTGCTCTGCCTCTGTCTACAGGTAAAATCCTGCTTTAAGCACAGGCTGAGGGGGCTGGGGGGGTGCAGCCTGCAGAGGAGAAGGCTCCAGGGGACCTCAGAGCTGCTGCCAAGGGCTGAAGGGATCCTGCAGGAAGGCTGCAGACAGACTTCTACTGAGGCTGTCTGGAGTTAGACCAAGGGGGAATGGTTTGGAGCTGAGGCAGAGCAGGGTGAGAGTGGAGCTGGGGAAGAAGTTGTTGAGTGTGAGGGTGGTGAGAGCCTGGCATAGGCTGCCCAGGGAGGCTGTGGCTGCCTCCTGCCTGGGGGTGCTCAAGGCCAGGCTGGATGAGACCTTGAGCAGCTGAGCCTAGCTGAGAGCTGCCCATGGGGAGGAGGTTGCAGGAGCTGATCTCTGAGGTCCTTCCACCCTGAGCCATTCTGTGTAGAGAGTTTTTACAGCACTGGGATTATTTAGCTTTTCCTTGGAATGAATGAATCAAGAGGGAGCTTTCCTGGGAATAGGCAGGAGAGAATTCCCACACTGGACTCAGGCAGGAGGAGGATCATTCTTGGCAATCCCATTTGAAACATGGGTCTGGGATCTAATCAGCTGAAACAAAGCAGGGGCTGCTGGAAAGGCTTAGGTGTGCCACTCCCCTGCCTCCTTGGGCTTCACACTTCACACCCCTGGAGTGTTGCCCTGCCAAGGCCTCCAAACCTCTCTAGAGCATCACTGCTGGGAGTGCTCTTGCCCACTTTGGAGATCCTCTCCTCCCTCCCTTCCCTTGCTGCTGGAGAGCAAACCCTGGGCTCAGAAGGAAAGCAGGGTGCTGATTTTGATCCCACACCTGCAAAGGCAGTGCCTAGCCGCTGCCAGATCCTCAGGAGCCCTGTAGCCAGGCTGGGATTTTGAAAGCTCTCTCTATTATCTCTCTCCCCTTTGCCGCACTCCCCCCGAGCCTCCTCGATCCCTATTCAAGGAGCAGAGCTGAGCCTTTGTGCTCCCCGTGCCCAGCAGTCACCCTGGTGTCTCCCTTCATCAACAAAGAGAAGCCTTATCTCCTGCTGGACACGTCCAGCACATTCTCTGTGACATTTAAATCTGCCTTTGTAGCCAGCTCAGATGGTTCTGCTGTGCAGCTGAGTGATTTCATTACTGCAAATGTTATTACAGTGAGAGCCTGGTTAAGACATAATGGCACGAAGGGGAAAGAGGCTCCAGCAGCCAGTGTGGCCTGGTGGAGGGTGCTGGGATTCATCACAGCCTGAAAGAAACCTCTCAAACATCAGACCTGCTAATGGAACAGCTTTTTTCCTCCCCCCCCACCTCTCTTCATCAAATCAAACCAGGCACTTCCTCAAAGCCTCAGGGCTGAGAATTAGAGCAAAGATTGAAAGGAATTAGACACCCAACTCTTGCTGGCTTTATAGTGGAGCTCCTGAGCTGCTCTTTACTGCTTTAGAAATCAGAGCCAGGCTGCTGGCACAGACACAGGGAACAGAAATGCTTTGTGCTAACACCAGCCACCAGCCCCACCAAGGTGCTGCTGCTGCCTGGCCCTGCTCAGAACAATGAGGTCTTGCTGCAAGAACATTCAAGAAGAGAAATCACCGCAGGCAGGTCCCAGCCTGCCTGAAGTTGCTGTGAATTTGCTAGGGACCTGGCTCCAATTTCCACCCCAGTGCAGGCATAATTCCTTTCTTCTCCCAGGCAGATTTCCCCAAGGAGTAAAATTGGAGCTTCTGGAGCCAGGGATGTGATGCAGTGATGAGAACTCAGCTCTGGGAGCATGAGGTGGGTTTGAGCTGTGCAGGAGTGGTGGTGAGGTACAGAGCAGAGCCCAGCTAAGCAGACCTGCACCATGCAGGAGATTTAGACTGGATGTTAGGGGAAAGTTCTTTACAATCAGAGGGGCAGAGCTCAGGAACAGGCTGCCCAAGGAGATGGTTGAAGTCCCATCCATGGAGATGCTCAAGGAGAGGCTCGACAGGGCTCTGGGCAACCTGATCTGGCTGAGGATGTCCCTGCTGAGTGCAGAGGGGTTGGACTGGATGAGCTTTGGAGATCCCTTCCATCCCAGACCATTCCATGCTTCTCTGATTCCAGCCCTCTGAGTGCAGGCATTGGTGGTGGTTGGCTCTGGTGTCACAGAAGCACAGCACCATGCAGGCTGGCAAAGCCCCTCGGGATCACTGAGTCCAACCCAGAGCCCTGCTCTGCAAGAGTCACCTTAAACCACAGCCCCAAGCACCACATCCAAATGAGCCTTAAACACCCCCAGGGTGGGTGACCGCAGCACCTCCCTGGGCAGCTCAGTCCAGTCCCTGTCCACTCTCTCCACTTCTTCCTAATGTCCAATCCAAACCTCCCCAGCCTCAGCCTGAGGCCATTCCCCCTTCTTCTGTCTCCAGTTCCCTGTGGGCAGAGCCCAGCAGCAGCCTCTGCACAGTGTCCCTTCAGGTAGCTGCAGGCAGCAATGAGCTCTGCCCTCAGCCTCCTCTTCCTCACACTACCCATCCCCAGCTCCCTACTTTTGACCTTCAGCTGGGCCTTTACAAAGCCTGAGCATCTTCAGGCTCCTTGCTAGTGGGGACCAAGAGTGCCTTGGCTGTGCTCCTGCCAGGGGGCCGTGGGTAGCTCTCTTCCCTTGACATCCTCCCAAGCCTCAGAACATGACGAGTGTCAACACGAACCTCTCACCAGCTTCCAGAAGGTTTGGGCTGTGCCCCAGCCTGCTCTGCTAACAAGATGTGACAGGCTGAAGTGAAGAGTGAGACAGAAAGCATCAGCATTTCACAGCCTATTTTGCCAGCAACTTGGTGTTGGTTTATTTCTCTGTTGGTTTTTTCTTCTTCCCTTTGATTTTGTTTTATTTTTTGCCTCCCTCCTCAGGCAGCAGCAACTCAAACCCTCCCCAGGCTGCTCCTGACATTAACAAGGCAGTGGATGAGAGGCAGAACACATCCATGAGCAGCCCAAAGTCTCCCTGCTAAGTAATCAGAAGTGCTGCAAGTTTGCAGCAAAGCAAGCAGCTGCCTCTGCCCCTCTGCAGCAGGCTTTGCTCACACACTGCAGCTCTGCTGCCACCACAGCTGCTGGGCAATGGCTCTGGGCTCTCTTATTTCCTCCTTCTATTTTTTCCCCTCTTGCCTTTTGTTTTTTCTTCCTTTCTTTTAATGGAAAATGTCTCAGAGCTCAAGTGGCCTCCTCCAGCAGTGAGTCCATGTGGCCAAGGGATGAGGCTTCCACGTCCTGGCCGACACTCCTGACACGGGCACAGGGGGGTTGTGCTGCCTGCACATCATCACTGCAAGGCTTTGTTGCCTTCGGTCACAGTTCTTACAGGGAAGTAGAGATGTGTTTGGGGGCTGGGAAAGGATTCAACAGCAGAGAGCTTCTGTCCCAGGGGTGCTGAGGGGGAGGAGGATTCATAGGATGAGTCAGGGCTGGAAGGGACCTCAAGGAGCAGCCAGCTCCAACCCCCTGCCATGCCCAGGGACACCTCACACCAGAGCAGGCTGCCCACAGCCTCAGCCAGCCTGGCCTGAAACACCTCCAGAGATGATGCTTCCACCACCTCCCTGGGCAACCCCTGCCAGGCTCTCACCACCCTCATGCTGCACAACTTCTTCCTCACCCTGACTCTGACTCTCCCCATTTCCAGCTCTGTTCCATTCTCCCCAGTCTTATCCCTACCTGACAGCCTAAAAAGTCCCTCCCCAGCTCTCTTGTAGCCCCCTTAAGATACTGAAAGGTCACAAGAAGGTCACCTGGGAGCCTTCTGCTCTGCAGACTGCACAGCCCCAACTGCCTCAGGCTCTGCTCACAGGAGGCTGGGCTGGACTGGGACTCTTAACTCATGGTAGGCTCAGTTTCAGCTCATAGAATCATTAAGGCTGGAAAAGACACTGAGAATCACCAAGTGCAACCCTCTCCTCTCACAGGCAATCGGTGACAGAACAGGAGGGAATGGCCTCGAGCTGTGGTCAGGGCCTGGAATGAGCTGCCCAGGAGGTGCTGGAGTCACCAGCCCTGGATGTGTTTGGAAGTCATTTGGATGTGGTGCTTGGGGAGATGGTTTAGGGTGCAGCTTGCAGAGCGAGGACCTGGGTTGGACTTGGTGCTCCTGAGGGCTTTATCCACCTGAATGTTTCTGTGCTGCTGTGATCAACCCAACCCCACTGTGGCCACCAAACCCTGTCCCCAGCTGCCATGACCACAGGTTTCCTGAACCCCTCCAGGGATGGGGACTCCACCATCTCCCTGGGCAGTCTCTGCCGATCCCTGAGCACCCCTGCAGCAAGGAAGTTGTTCCTAACATGCAGTTAGGTCAACAGTTGAGTCCAATGATCTCTGAAGTCTTTTCAACTGAAACAATCCTGGTTCCAAGCCTCCCCTGCTGCAACTATTGCTAGTTATGTGGGAGAAGAGACTGAGCCCCACCTCACTCCAGCCTCCTTTCAGGTTGCTGTAGGAAGCCAGAAGGTCTCCCCTCAGCCTCCTCTTCTCCTCCTTGACGCTCCAGCCCTCTGCACCCCCCTCCTCTGCAGAGGGTCTCAGATTGGCTGCATTCCATCGAGCCTGTTGGTGATTGAGTATGACCCAATCTGGCTCCTCTGCCTTCCAGGGGCTTCTGGACATGCAGCATTTGCTGTGCGAAGCGACTGAGCTCTGCTCTTTAAAGCAGAGGCTGAATTTGCATGCAGGGGGAGGCTGAAGGCAGGAAGCAGCAGCTCTGGAGCTCTCTCACCCCTGCCCCTGGCTGCCTGGTGTGCAGTTTGCCACCCGACCGCGGCCGGCGGTGATTTATGTATAACCAGAGCAGCCTCCAGCGGCTGCAGCCATGAACTTCCCCGAGCAGCCCTTCAGCTTGGCTCACTTCTTGTGGCTTTTGCAAACCCAGCCCTGCTCCGAGCCCAGCCTAGGAGAGGGGAGGGGAGAGCTGGCAGCAGCGGGTGTCCTGCTTATTCTGCTGGGAGCTGATTTGGTCCCTAATTGAGCTGAAAACAGCTGCTGCATCCCCGCTGCCGCAGGCCTGCTGTGCACAGCAGTTCCTGACAATAGCTGAGATGCAGGAAAATCAGACACATAGGCAGGGAGATCATAGCTGCCTGTGCCAGCATCCCAGCCCTGCTGGAACAGCAGCCACATCTGCCGCTCAGGGCATACGAGAAGCCTCTGCCAGCGCTGTCCTTAAACTGCATCTCCCTCTCTGCTGTGGGCCCCAGTGGGAGAAGCCAGACCCTGCCTCTGTGTCCCCGGAGCTGTGACCCCAGACCCTGCCTCTCTGTGCCTCCAGAGCTGTTCCACACAATCATCTGATCCTGCTCAGTTGCTGGGCTCAGGCATCACGAAGTGCTCATGGAGTCTTGGAGACTTTCAAGACCCATCTGGATGCATTCCTGTCCTGCCCTGGCAGGATGGTTGGACTGGATGATCTCCCGAGGTCCCTTCCAACTCCTACCATCCTGTGCTTGTGTCCTGTCCTACAGCTGGACGCAGCTTGGAGAGAATTGCTGCCCGGAGGAGAGAAAGTCTGGGGCTAGGTCCTTCTAACTCCCTGGACCCTTCAGGGCAAAGCAGGTGAGAGGCAGGACTCTGCAGTGGGAGGGGGTGAGAAGGAAGTGGGGGAAGTGAGCAAGATGTGTGTGAAAGTCACAATGAAGCCCACATGGTGCTGGTGCCCCTGCCAAGCCTGCAGACCAGTTCCAGAGCTCTGAGAGGCCTCTTGTCTCCACGGGCAAGAGCTTCAAAAGCAACCTACTGAGCTGCCAGATCCTGCCAGGGAGCAAGGAGCAGCTCAGTTTCTGCCACAGCCCTGATGTGTCTGGGAAGTGAGGAGAGGAGGTGAGGCAGAGAGCTCTGCTGTGTGTCTCGGGAACTTCCCTTTGTGGCAAGCTGGGTTGCTGCCCCTTCTCCTTGGTGCAGCTGCCCAGGCAGTGCAAAGCATCACATCCGAGGAGCAGTCACTGCCTTTGCTGGGGACTTCTGGCTGCTTTACAAAGCGACTCCACTGTTATGACTGCAATAAACACAACCACTAATCCTCTGCTTAAATGACCAGGAAGAAGTTCCCTGCAGGCAGTGCTCTGCCAAAACATTTATCCACCTCATTTTATCTCGTGTAGGTTTGGGTTTGGTTTATTTTGTTGTTGGTTTGTTTTTTTTCTCTTGTCAGATTCAGAGGTAACCTTTTGTGATGAGGGCTGGAGGCACTTCTCTTTAAAAGAACATTTTATGGACCACTGGGGATGTAATTCCTTGGTGCAGGGGAGGGAGAGGCCCTCTGCCTGTCCTTGTCAAAGGTGTCTTGCAGAGCTGTGGAAGCACAAATTGCCTAGTGTGAGGTGTCCTTGTGGTCCTTTCCAGCCCTGACTGATTCTATGACAGCAAAGCCAACCCTCACTCAGGACCTTCTGGGGTCTGCTCCTTGCTGTGTGCCCCTAGGAGTCTGGGCATGGAGGAAGGGACTGAGTCAGGTCTCTGAACGCTGCTTCTCATCTGCTGCATGGAGCCAAAGGGAGGGATCAGTGGGGGGAGTGGCAGCAGGAGCAGTGGCAGCTGGCAGCTGGCAGCATGGCAGCATTTCTGGAGGGCAGGAGCTTTTGGAGGCCATGCCAGGAGAGGAGGAGGCTGCTCCTGGCCAGCCTGCAGGGCTGTATCTAGCAGCTCTGGCTCTGTGCCTGCAGATGGTGGCATTGTATCTACCTGACATGCCACATCTGCTGCCCTGGCACGGCTGATGGATGTGGATGTGGAGCCAGTCGAGGTGGGCACAGCCACCCTGGAGTTCACACAGCAGAGCTGCTTGGTTAGGAGCATTTGGGATGGATGGAGCCGGAGCCTCTGTTCCCTGAGGGTCAGGTGAGTGTAGCTGGCAGGGGAGCTTATGGGGACAGCCTCCTCCCTGGGGGTGTGCAAGGCCAGGCTGGACGAGGCCTTGAGCAGCAGAGTCTGGTTGAGAGGTGTCCCTGTCCATGACAGAGAGGTTGGGGTAGATGATCTCTGAGGTCCCTTCCCAACCTGAGCTGCTCTAGGAGTGAACGACTTAGAAAATGCCAAAGCCAAAAGCTTCAGTCTGTGGAGTTTCCTTTTCCTTTTTATCCCTCCTCCCCCCTTAAAACCCAAAAAAAATAAAAGAGGGAAAAGGAGAACCATTGCCAGACTTCGACATGGACTTGTCAAGAGTTTGGCACCTCTCCAGGTGATGGAAATGTGCCCAAGCCCTGTCTAAGCCACACGGACCCGAGGAGGTGGGGAAGGACCAGGTCAGCGCAAAGCAAAGGCTGAAGGAGCATCCTTCAGCGACGGCTCCAGAGCTCTGCTCCGCGCAGCCGAGCCAGCAGCTCACTGCTCGGCTTCCTCCCCTCCCCTGCACACCCGTGGCTGTGGTTTGCTGGAGGAGGGGTGAGAGCGAAGCTGGCAGCAGAGCTGTGCCATGCCAGCCTTGGCGCAGCGATGGGCGCCTGTCTGCGCGGCTCCGCATGCCTCGCATGCCACCCCCCGGCTGTGCCCCTCTCCCTCCTGCCTCCCGTAGCCAGCCATGCACAGCTGCTGTAAACAGACCTGCCCCTGGCCATGGCACGGCTTAAAATAGCTGCTGGTGCATCAGCCCTTCCGCGGCGGCGAGACATGGCCGGCTGCGCCTGACTGCTGCTCCCGCTGCGCGCCGAGGAGCCCCAGCCCTCGCCAAGGTAACGGGGGTGGGCATCTCCTCCTCCTGCCTGCCTGTCTGTCTGTCTGTCTGTCTCTGCGGGGCCGAGCAGCCTGCACTCCTCCAGCGATGCCTGAGAGCTTGCTCTGTGCAGCCAGGCAGGCTCTGGCTCTTCCTCCCCTCCCTGCGAGCATGGCACCGCTGGCAGAGGGGCTCTGGAGCCAGCCAGCAGCTCGCTCGGGGCAGCAGGGGCCGAGCCCCCCATCTTGCCTGATGAAGGAGGGGGTACAGCCGCTGCGTGGGAGGGGTTGGGGCGCCGGAGTGCCGTGGGCTCTGCTCTGAGCTCTCGGATGTGGGGCAGTTCCTCTCCCCTGCAGGGGGCTGACACGGGGGGGTGGGATGCTGGAAGTCAGCTTCGGCCCTGAGGTTTCCAGAGCTCCATCCCAGGGCAGCTCTGGGTTGCTCTCGCTCCAGCCAGCTGCAGCTGCAAGGAGCTGCTCTCTGCCTAGTTACAGCCTGATGATTCAGTTGTTTTTTCAGACCCTTCTGCTGCTGGTTTCTTAGCGCTGCCCGGGGCCGGTGGCATGTGGCTGTGCTGCAGCCAAGGTCGCCCAAGGCCATGCTGGATGCCTTCTCCGGGTGGGCTTTGCCAAGCCTGAATGCCCAGCATGAAGGAGTTCAAAATTCATGGGGGCAGGGGAGAGCTGCAGCCCGTACTGGGGGAGTGTGCTGTGCTTGGTGCCAGCACCCCAAGATGCCAGGCAGGGTCTGAACTGCCACCTTGGAGCAGGGAGTGGAGAGGGAGATACCCAGGAGCCTCCCTGGGCCCCCTCTGAGCTGCCCTGGGCCCCCTCTGAGCTGCCCTGTGCCTTTGCAATGTTTTCCTCCTCTGCACGTTGCTAAGAAATGGCTGAAGGCTTCTCCCTCCTGCACCGCCAGCTGCTGCCTGGTGCTAGAGGCAAAATGTCAGGGCAGACAGACATGCCCTGGTCCTGGACAGACAGACAGATGTGCCCTGGTCCTGGACAGACAGACATGCTCTGAGGCAGTCTGCCAGCCCAAGGTCGCTGGTTTTCCTCCCCAGGGCCCCAGACGCCACTGGCCAGCGCTGGGTGGGTGTGGGGGGGCTCCAATGGGATGCTCTGTGGACACCTTCCCAGGGCAGCAGCAGTGGTGGTGGGAAGTGAATTGTGTGCTCCTGTCTGGGGGTGCAGCAGCAAAGGAGCACAACAAAAGGCAGCTGTGGGGCAGAGCTGGTTGCAAGGACTGGTAACTGCTCCCCAGGGGGAAGGCTGCCCAGGGAGGTGATCTAAAGGTTTGTGTGAGAAAGCTTCTGCCCATGGGAGCCACTTTGTGAAATGAGCTCCTGGTCCCCTGAAGTTAACTCTTCCACCCCAGACCACTCCTAGATGTCCAATCCCAGCAGCAGGACTGCTGCCCTTGGAAGAGTTAATCCTCCCTCTCCCTCTCCACAGGCTTTTGTGCCTGGGCTGTGGGAGTCTGGGTCCTGGCCAGGCTCTGTGTGGTGCCATATGGAATCCTCCACCTGCCCAGGGGTTTTTCCTCCCCAGTCCTGGTGCCTTGCCCAGACCTGGCTGCCTTTCATTGCTTCTGATCACAGGTTGGCAGCATCAGTTCTGGAGCTGGCACTGTCCTGCTGGCAGGCAATGCCCCAGGGCCAGCTCAGAAGGAAGGTGGTCCTGTGTAGAACATCTCTTTGCCAAGGTGGCCTCAACCTAAAGTCATGAGGCTGGAACAAAACCTCAGCCTTTGGTGACTCAGCAATCTGGCTGCCTCTCTGGCTTCCCTCCCCAGCCCTCCCCAGCAGGACTGAGTCTTGGAAGGAGCTGTAGGTGATACTCTGCCTCGCCCTGGGAGCCACTGGGTAGCTGACTTGGCACTGCCCTTTGATCAGGCAGGTGAGGACTGGCTGCTCTGGGCCAGAATCCCTGCCAGAGGGATGGAGCCAGAGGCCTCCAGCTCTCCTAATGTCATCTTCACTGCTTCCACGACAGGACCGTGGGTGGCAGAAGCAGCAGAAGCGACCTCCAGGCCACCCTGCGGCCTTCCAGACCCCACAGGTATGCCTCGTGGGTCCCCACAGCTCCAATGGCTTTCCTGTCCAGGCTCTCCAGGAGCGGCTCCAGGTCCCCGGGCAGGGGCTCGCGCGAGGAGCGCAGCGCCCAGCCCGTCCTCAGCATCTTCGAGCTGGAGAGGCTGCTCTACACGGGGAAGACAGCCTGCAACCACGCTGATGAGGTCTGGCCAGGACTCTACCTGGGTGACCAGTACGTATCAGGAGGGGACAAGCACCAGCAGGGGGGACTCAAACAGGGAAACAGGGGAGAGGGGAGGGTGGGAAATGGTCCTCAAGGCCTTGAGCAACCCTCTGGGTGGGAGGTGTCCCTGCCCACAGCAGGGAATTGAACTGGATGATCTCTAAGGTCCCTTCCAACCCAAACCATTCTATGAATCTATGAACGTGAGGGAGAGGAGAAAAAATTCTTCAGTGGAAGAGTGGTGAGGAGTGGTGAGGAGCTGCACAGGCTGCCCAGGGGGGTGGTGGAGTCTCCATCCCTGGAGGTGCTCAAGAAGCCTGTGGCCATGGCAGCTGGGGCCAGGGTTCAGTGGCTATGGTGGTGCTGGGTTGGACTCGATGACCTTAGAGGTCTCTTCCAACTGAAGTGACTCCATGATTCTGGGAAAACCCTGAGTGAGGCCAGGAGGAGTTTTCATTCCAAGGTGTTCCCAAGATGGGCACACACCAAAAAGCTAAGCACAAGAGAACTTTCTGGAGCTGTGTTCCAAAACACACTGAACAAATTGACCACAGAGGCAGTTTAGTGGTCATGGTAGTTGGGTTATGGTTGGACTCAGTGATCACAGAACAGGTTGGGTTGGAAGGGAGCTCAAAGCTCAGCTAGTGCCAACCCTCTGCCATAGGCAGGGACACCTCCCACTGGAACAGGTCACTCAAGGCCTCATCCAGCCTGGTCCTGAACACCTCCAGGAAGGTTGTGGAGCGCAGAAGCACCCAATCTTTGATCACATTCAGTGCTTCTGTGCTCCACAACCTCCCTGGGCAACCTGTGTCTGTGTCTCACCACCCTCACCCTGTGCCAGCCTTCCTGTAGGTCCCCTTCAGATCCTGGAAGGTCACTATAAAGTCTCCTCGAAGCCTTCTGTTCTCCAGGCTGAAAAGACATCTAGAAAAGAGATCTTCTCCACCCTTAATGATTCCATAGTGGGATGTGGTCCTCTGGGACAAAGAAGGACATAAGCATGGCCATGCAGAGAGTTCAGAGCACTGCTGTGCTGGGCTAGGAGGAGGTGGAGTGTCCACAGGCAATCAGATTGGTGTCTTGGCAATGTTCCTTCACATCCAACTCCCTCNTCTCAGTCTTCTCTTCTGCAGACTAAGCAGCCCCAGGGCCCTCAGCCTCTCCTCACCAGGCAGTGCTCCAGTCCCTTCATCAGCCTCATTGCCCTCCCTTGGACTCTCTCCAGCAGTTCCTGTCCCTCTTCAGCTGGGGAGCCCCAAACTGAAGGCAGTGCTCAAGATGAGGTCTCCCCAGGGCAGAGCAGAGAGGCAGGACAACCTCCCTGGATCAGCTGGACACACTCTGCTCAATGCCCCCCAGGACCCCACTGGCCCTCTGGGCCCACAGGGCACACTGCTGCCGTGGATGTTCTCCCCCAGTACCCGCAGGTCCCTCTGCAGCAGATCCTGTCCCGGTGCAGTTTGCTGTGCAGGTGTAAACGTTTGGCCAGCACAACCCTTGAGAGTGTCCTTGGGAGCTCCTCTTGTGCACTAACCTCTGCTCTGCCCCTGGCTCCCCGCAGGGACATAGCTGCCAACCGGCGGGAGCTGGCGCAGCTGCGCATCACCCACGTCCTCAACGCCTCCCACAGCAGGTGGAGGGGGGGTGCTGAGTACTACGAGGGCACTGGCATCTGCTACCTGGGCATCGAGGCCCACGACTCGCCGTCCTTCGACATGAGCCCCTACTTCTACCCTGCTGCCGACTTCATCCACCAAGCGCTGCACGAAGGTGGGGGGGAAGGACTCTGGGAGAGGAGCACAGGGGAGGGCTGGGAGGGACCTGGCCCGGGCAGGTGGGAAGCCAGATTGATGTCCTAGTGCTGAGCATCCCAGGGAGCAAGGGGGGTTCTAGACTGGGGAGTGGCTTCTGCACTGGGTTACCTTCTCCCAAGAGGGAACAGCCTAGAGGAGAGCACTGCACCCCCCAGGGCACAGCCCTGCCCTGCTGGAACACAGAAGTTCCAGCTCAACAGGAGAAGCTTCTTTGCAGTGAGGGTGGCAGAGCCCTGGAGCAGGCTGCCCAGAGAGGTTCTGGAGTCTCCTTCTCTGGAGACTTTCAAGACCCATCTGGATGCATTCCTGTGTGGCCTGCCCTGGGTGATCCTGCTTTGGCAGGGAGGCTGGGCTGGAGCTCCAGAGGTCCTTTCCAACCCCTAACCCTCTATGACTCTCTGATTCTACTCTGTCTGGTTTGGGGGATCAGCAGAGAGGTGGGAGATATCTCACCCCTGGAACCGTTCCAAGTCAGGATGCCCCTGCTGGCTGCTTGGCTGTTGGACTAAGACAAGCAGGAAAGGTCCCTTCTAACCTCGACCAGTGTCACCACAATAGCCTGATCCCCTCTGCCAGGCAGGGCACCTCAGTGCCTCACAGCCACGCTGCAGCTGGGACCCACATCCAAGCCAGAGGCTGCACACCTGAGCCACAGCTCCAGGAGGCAGAGTTGGGCCCTGGGTGATTTTTGGACCCGGCTCTGTGGTCAGCTGTGACGCAGCTGCTGTGTTTCACCCCCAGGAAGGATCCTTGTGCACTGTGCTGTGGGGGTGAGCAGGTCAGCCACCTTGGTCCTCGCCTACCTCATGATCCGACACCGCATGCCCCTGGTGGAAGCCATAAAGACCGTCAAGGACCACCGCGGTATCATCCCCAACCGCGGCTTCTTGCGCCAGCTGGTGGCCCTGGACAATGCCCTGAGGCTGCAGAGGAGCTCCTGAAGGAGGAGGAGAGAGGGGTGGGGGCATTGTGCGTGGTGCTGCCCTCGCCCCGGTGCCCACCTAGGGGCAGGGCTCCTTGGCGCTGCAGACGCTTGGCAGCTGGTGGGCTACAAGCAACTGGCCCCTGGGCCTCCCCCTCAGCTGAGGGGGCCCCCGGGCCTGAGGGCATAGACCCTCAGCCTGCAATCATGCCACCTAGGTAGGCCTGACATGTAGCCTCCTTCCCAGCCTGCTGGCTCCAAGGTGCCTCCAGAGGGACTCAGCCCCACGTTTCCCCATATCCCTGCTGGCTCTAGGAAGCCTTCAGAGCTTCCTCTCCCAGGTGGCAGATGCATTTGCCGAGCCAGTCCTGTCCCTCCCTCGCAGGAGGCTGAAGCTCTGTGCTCCTTGTCTTGCTCCCCATGTGTTTGTGGTCTGTCAGTCAGGTCTGGTGCTTGGGCTCAGGCCAACAGCCCTTTTGTGGTGGTGTTTGGTGTCCTCCATGCCTGCTGTTCACCTGTTAAAATAAAGACAGCACTAAGGAGAAAGTTCTCCTATCCCTCCTGTGCTTCAGGGCAGGCTCCATGTGCTCATTTCTGTTTTCATTAAACATGAGTAGAAGTTTTGGTGTGAGAGCGCTGGAGCCCTGGAGCAGGCTGCCCAGAGAGGTCTCTGGGCAGGTCTGACCTGTTGGAAGGCAGCAAAGGGGAAGAGGACCTGGAGGTCCTGGTGGGTGGGAGGGTGAGCATGAGCCAGCAGTGTGCTCTGGTGCCAGGAGGGGCAATGCCATCCTGGGCTGGGTTGGAAGGGCTGTGGTTAGTAGGTCAGGAGAGGTTCTCCTGCCCCTCTGCTCTGCCCTCCTGTAGCCACATCTGGAGCACTGTGTCCAGTTCTGGGGCCCCTAATTCAAGAAGGACACAGAACTGCTGGAGAGAGTCCAGCACAGAGCCACAGAGATGCTGAAGGGAATGGAACAGCTCTGTTAGGAGAGCCTGAGGGAGCTGGGGCTGGGAGAGGAGCCTGAGAGGTGACCTCAGCAATGGTTATAAAGGTTTAAAGGTGAGTGCCAGTAGGCTGGAGCCAGGCTCTGCTGGGTGATGCCCAGGGACTGAGGCAGAGAAGTTCCATGGAAACCTGAGGAGGAATTTTTTGCCTGTGAGGTGGCAGAGCCCTGGCAGAGGCTGCCCAGGGGGTGTGGAGTCTCCCTCTCTGGAGATCTCCAAAGCCTGCCTGGATGTGCTGCTGTGTGCTCTGCTCTGGGTGCTCTGCTCTGGCAGGGCTTGGACTGGCTGAGCTTTGGAGGTGCCTTCCAGCCCCAACCTTCTGTGATTCTGTCTCCTTTGGAGAGCTTCCAGACCCACCTGGACATTATGACCCTGGGTAATCTGCATGGACTGGATGATCTCCAGAGGTCCCTTCTAACCATGTCCATGCTGGGGTTCGGTGTGATTCAGGCTGAGCCCCATCACAGCAGCTAATGGGAAAGCATCACCCTGAGTGCTCTGGGGTGAGGGGAACTGAGTCCTCCGAGATTTTTGGTCCAGGGCTGAGTCAGAGTCACAGAATCAACCAGGTTGGAAAGGACCTCTGAGATCATTGAGTCCAACCTCCCACCTAACCCTTCTGATTAACTAACTCCTGGCACTAAGTGCCTCATGCAGCCTTCGCTTGAACACCTCCAGGGATGGGGACTCCACCACCTCCCCAGGCAGGCCATTCCAATGCCAGTCTCTCTTGCTGTGAAGAACTTCTTCCTAACATCCATCCTGAACCTGCCCTGGCACAGCTTGTGGCTGTGTCCCCTTGTTCTGTCCCTGGCTGCCTGGGAATCTGGTGGGCAGTGCTTGTGCTGGGCTTCACAGCTCTTCTGCCCGAGGGCAGGCAGGTGCCAAGCTGCCCCCCAGGCTTGTGGAAAGACCTCTGGGGACTGCAAAAAGAGCCTTCACTTCTTGCAGAGGGCAGCAGTGAGCTGAGCCCCGGGACAGCGACCAGCGACAGGAGCGAGTGTCTGTGATGGCAGCAGACGCACGGGCTCCGGGTGGCCCCAGCGGTGCCCCCGCACACCGCCAGCGCTCATTGTCCTGCCGCTCTTATTATAGCCCCATTCTTCCTCTGCTTCCTGACAGCACAGGCAGCAGCGCTGCCGGCCCCGGGACGTGCCGGGGACACGGAAACACGGAGCTGGAGGAGCCTGAGGACCGCGCGGGGGCAGCTGCTTGGTTTGGGGGGGTCGTGCTCTAGCAGCCCGTCCCTGGGTGCCATCCTGCCCAGGCCTTCCTGCTCCGGGTGCAGGAGGGAGAGCAAACTTCAGTTTGCAGAAGCTGTGGTGCCCTCTATGCGTGTTGCATGGTTCCCGGGATGGTCACCCTGCTTTTGCAGGCTCCCGAGGTGCCCCAGGGTGCCCAGGGCATGGCACCAGCCCAGAAAGGCACCGGTAGAACGGAGCAGCTGCTGGCAGCAAGGCCAAGGTTAGTCTGAGCAAGGGCTGCAGACATCAAGGCGAGGAGCAGCTGGCATTGGGCAACGCTCAGGGGCTGGGCACATTCTGCAGCCGTGCTGGGACTGGTGGACATGCCAGGAGCCTCAGCAAGGGTGTGAGATTTCACTACCAGGAAGACATTGAGGTCCTGGAATAGGTCCAGGGAAGGACAACGAAGCTGGTCTGGAGAACAGCGCTGGTGAGGAGCAGCTGAGGGACCTGGGATCATTCAGTCTGGAGAAGAGGAGGCTTAAGGGGAGACTTTCAGGCTCTCTCCAACTCCCTGTGTGAAGCAGGTTGGAGCCGAGTGGGGGTTGGTCTCCTCTCCCAAGGAGCAGGTGATAGAATGAGAGAAAATGGCATCAGGTTGCCCCAGGGGAGGTTTGGGTTGGACATCAGAAGAAACTTCTTCACTGAGAGAGTTCTCAAAGCCTGGCACAGGCTGCCCAGGGAGAGGGCTGAATGCCCATGCCCGGAGGTGTTTCACAGCTGCAGAGCTGTGGTGCTGAGGGCCAGGGCTTGGCCCCAGCCTTGGCGGAGTCAGCGAATGGTTGGACTGGGGGATCCTGAGGAGCTTTTCCAACCAAAACCATTCTGTGGTGCATCGGTCTCTAACTGTGGCTCCAGCGGCTCCAGCGCCCCGGGACTGCCCAGTCCCCGTTCCCCGCTGCCCTGCCGCCGCCGCTGCAGCTCCACGGCCCCGCTCTGTGCTCGCCGCTGCGGGGGCGGCCCCAGGGGGCGGCTCCGGGGAGGGGTTTGGGGCAGGGGCCGCTCCCGGCCGCCCAGCCCAGCCCTGCTCCCCGCCATGGCCCGACGGAGCCTTCTCGGCCCCGCGGAGCCGCTGCCGGATGCCTCCTTCCAGTGGTGCAACGGTGAGAGCAGGGAGCGGGGCTGGGGAAGGGTCGGGTTTGGGGGAGGGGGGAGAAGATGGGGGTGCTGCCCCCCTGCCTCCTTCCTTCCCTGGGGCAGGCAGCGGGGCGGGAGCTCGCGGGCAGTTGGCATCCCCCTGCCGCCCGCCGCCTGTCTGCTTCGCCTCCCGGTCGGTCCCGGCTCCCTCCCTGCCTTCCCTCGGCTCCCAGCTTCCAGCCCCGGCCCCGGTGGGTCCCCGGGAGCTGCAGTCCTGCCGCCTCGCTCCGGTTTTACAGACGAGGTCCTGCGGGATTCGCGGGGACAGAGCCCGTTCCTAACCGGAGTCTCCTCGCTTTGTTTCGCCTGCTGCCTGCGGAGGAAAAAGCTCCTTTCATGTCCCCGCGGAAGCGGAATAAACCTCTCGCTAAGCGCCCCCAGACGAGACCCTGGCTCCTGGCTCTTGTGTTGGCTGCAAGAAGCTCACAGGAAGGTGGAACTGAGCTCGCACATGAGAGGGGTTTGGTTGAAGGCAGAAGTGGTTGCTCTGTGTGACTCCAGCAGCTGAGAAGCTGCGCTGGGGAATTCTCCCAGCAGCAAAGGCTGAGTCCCTTTAACTTGTGAGAGGCTTCGAAGCTCAATGCAATGCAACCGGTGGCTTCCTGCCCTCTAAAAGGTTCCCTGTGTGCTCTTGTGCAGCCTCAGGGGTGAGAAGCCGCAGGTCCTGCAGGCAGCTGGCCCTGGGCACGTGGGGAGTGCCCAAGTTTGCACTGAGCAGGGCACAGGCAGAAGCTGCAAGCTTGGCTGTGTTGAAGCAGCAGCCTAAGTCAGAGAGGCTTCGCTTTGGCAGGCTTTCACCCTGCCCAGGCAGGGGATTTGGGAAGCAGGGAGGACAGAAGCCAAGCTGCGAGGAGAGCAGCGCTGAGCAGCTGACTTCGTGCATTTGGGCTCCGCAGGGATTTAAATCAGCAGGGTCCAGCAAAGTGACCTCTCTGTGCTGAGGACCTCCGCCGAGCTGGGGCCAGTGGTGACAGCCAGCCTGAGTGGGGCACTCAGAGCGCCGGGGCAGGCAGTGTCTGCAGTGCTGCTGGGGCACCTCAGCTCCTCTTCTTGCACCCCAGTTCTGCCCTGCTGTTGCTCAGCAGTCACCGGGCTTGAGCCACGGAACTTTGGAAGGAGGAGTGCTCAGCTCTGGGGCAGCTTCACCGGGGAGCTTCCTCCAGCAGCACAGCAGCAATTGTGGGAGCTGCATTCCATTGTCCGAGGCAGAGCCCACAGCGTTCGTCTGGGAGCAGAGGGAATGGTTTTATTTAATGACCTGCTGAGCTCTCACTGCTTTTACTGCACAGGAGTTGGGGTGAGAGGGAAGCTCTGCTCTGCTCAGCAAAAATTCCCTTGCCTGCACAGTCTGGGGTGCTGGAGCAGGCCCAGAGAATAGCAATGAAGCTGGGGAAAGGTCTGGAGAACTTCTGAGAAGCAGCTGAGGGGGCTGGAGGTATGCAGCCTGGAGAAGAGGAGGCTGAGGGGAGACCTCATTGCTCTCTACAGCTCCCTGAAAGGAGGCTGGAGGAGGGTGGGGGTTGGGCTCTGCTCCTGAGGAGCAAGTGACAGAATGGGAGGAAATGGCCTCAGGCTGCACCAGGGGAGGTTTGAGTTGGACATCAGAAGAAAACTTCTTCAGTGGAAGGGTTCTCAAAGCCTGGGCACAGACTACCCAGGGAGGGACCCCTTCCTCCACCTTTCACTCCAGTGCTGCCAGGCTTGCAGCAGGACTTGGTGGCCCAGGCAGCAGCAGCCTGTGGCTGAGGTATGCTGGCAGAAAGGGGATGTGGGCAGTGCTGAACCTGCTCCTGTGGACAGCACCGAGGACAAAGCAGCCTCTGCTCTCCCTGGCTGCCACGGAGCAGTGACAGACACCAACTCGTCTTGTTTTTCTAGCCCTAAATCCCCTCCCAGCCTCCTTGTGTGTCCCTGGAGATGAAAGCATGGAGCCTCCTTTTCCCCCAGCTCCCCTCCCAGCCTCCATGTGTGTCTCTAGGGATGCAATTATGTGGCCTTCTATTTTTCTCCCAGCTGCCTGGATTCTGCCTGGGGTGCTGCTGGAGGAGGTGTCCTGATGGCAGAGGTGCAGCAGTGGCTGCTGCCCCTCCTGGGGACAGTTCACAGGCCATGAGTTCATGTCCTGGTGTTGGTTTCTGTGCAAACTCCAGAAGGGGCAGAGTGGGCCCAGGCTCCCTCTGCTCTCTCATCACCTCTTCTTCACTTCTTCTTCCCTTTCTCCCATCTTAAACACTGATTTCTGGCTCCCCACTTAGGGTGTTCCTGCAGTCTGGGGCTGCCTTACAGCAGTAAACCCTGCATGATGCCTCCCATCACGTTCCAGGACCTGCCACTCAACATCTACATGGTCATCTTTGGCACTGGCATCTTTGTCTTTGTGCTCAGCCTCATCTTCTGCTGCTACTTCATCAGGTGAGCTGGGGGGGTGCAGCAGTGTGTTGGCATCCCTGGGGCACAGCCACCTCCCAGTGCCCTGTTGTAGAATCATAGATCATTGAGTCCAGCCCTGAACCCAACCCCACTGTGGCCACCAAACCCTGTCCCCAGCTGCCATGGCCACAGGTTTCTTGAACCCCTCCAGGGATGGGGACTCCACCACCTCCCTGGGCAGCCTCTGCCGATCCCTGACCACTCCTGCAGCAAGGAAAATGTTACTAAATCTACATTTTCCCTAATCTAAGCCTCCCTGATACAATTTCCTATTGTTCTACCCCCCGATACTAGGGAGAAGAGAACAACCCCCACCTGGCTCCAGCCTCCTCTCGAGGAGGGAGCAATGAGGTCCCCTCTCAGCCTCCCATTCTCCAGCTCTCTCAGCTGCTTCTCCCCAGCTCTGTTCTCCAGACCCTTCCCCAGCTTCGTTGCCCTTCTCTGGACACTCTCCAGCCCCTCAATGTCCTCCTCAGAGTGAGTGGCCCAAAACTGAGCCCAGTACTCAAGGTGCAGCCTCACCAGTGCCCAGTCCAGGGCCACAACCCCTGCCCTACTCCTGCTGTGAGGATCTGACCCAAGGGGGGGGTCGGCTGCCCACCGAGCTCGGGTCAGGCATGGTCGTGGTCCCTGCAGTCCTCTGAGCTGGAGCAGGGCAGGAAGCACAGGAAGGGGCTCTGGCTGTTGAGGGGAGCAGACGGAGGGATGCATTGTGTCGGGCAGGGAAGGAGCAGGGCTGCAGCAGAGGATGTGTCTGTGCTGTGCACTCCCTGCTCAGGGAGGGCTATCTCTAAGCCCGGAGCAGAGGCTGCTCCTGCTGCGGGGCCTGGATGCCTCAGGTCCTCCCGCGTCCGTGCACCTCTCAGCCGTCGGTGGCCGCTGGGAGCAGATCTCAGGGCCTCGGCTGGAGCAGAAGCTCTGCCGCGGGCAGTCTCCTCCTCCCCACCGCTGTTTGGGTTCTCCGCTAGGTGGTTTTCCTCAGCCAAGGTCAGAGCAGGGCTGGGAGCTGCTGTCTGGAAGTGGAGCACTTCCTGCGCCGCCAACGACTTCCCAAGGCAAACAATGGGGAGCTGCCAGCTCCTGGCGCTGGGCACTGCCCGCTCCTGCGGCGCTGGGCACTGCCACACGGCACAGGCTCGGAGCTGCCTCCTCCCATCCTGCCGGGCCTGAGCCTGTGCCCCTTGTGGCAGCTGCTTCCCAAACGCCTGTGCCTGTCACCGTTCAGACCTGACCCTTGCGGCTGCCCTGAAACCTCACAGAGCCTTTTCTCTCCCTCTGCAGCAAGCTGCGGCACCAGGCTCAGAGTGAGCACTTCGGCTACAAGGAGGTAAAGTCCAACGGGGCTCAGCCGGGGCTGGTAGCGAGAGCAGCCCAGACAGCAGCCCTGTGCTGGGCTGCAGCCAGAGCAGTGTGGCCACGGGGCAAGGGAGGGGATTCTGCCCCTTGGCTCTGCTGGGACCCCAGCACAAGCAGGACATGGAAGTGTTGAAGCCAGCCCAGAGGAGGCCACCAAGATGCTGAGAGGGCTGCAGCAGCTCTGCTCTGAGCACAGGCTGAGAGAGTTGGGGCTCTGCAGCCTGCAGAGGAGAAGGCTTTGAGGGGACCTTGGAGTGGCCTTGCAGGATCTGAAAGGGGCTCCAGGAGGGCTGGGGAGGGACTATTGAGGTGTGGGAATGGCAGGAGGAGGAGGAATGGGTTTGAAGTGGCAGAGGGGAGATTGAAAGTGGCTGTGAGGAAGAAGTTGTTTGCAGTGAGGGTGGTGAGAGACTGGCACAGGTTGCCCAGGGAGGTTGTGGGGCACAGAAGCTCCCAATATGACCTTCTGTTCACATTCTCCTCCTCTCTTCAGGCACTGGAAGGCTGCTCTTGGGTATCCCTAGAACCTTCTCTTCCAGGCTGGACAGACAAAACTCTCTCTGCCTGTCCCCACAGGAAGGTTCTCCTGCTCTCTGATCATCCTTGTGGCCTCCTTAGATCCATGTCCTTGTGTTGAGGGCCCCAGAGCTGGAGATGGTAATCCTCAGCCTCTTTTTCTCCCTCAGGTGGTTTTGAAAGGTGATGCCTGGAGGCTGAACGTGCACGAGGTGAGTGGTGCCAGCTCTGGGCTGGCATGGAGCAGGAGCTGACTGGGACGATGCTCCAGGACACATCCTCTCTGCTCCCTGAGGTTGAGGGCAGAGTGAAACTGGGATGGGGACATGGCAGCATTGCAGGGCTGGGGAATGATGGTGCTGGGCTGGGAATTGGAGGGGGGAAACCCCCTCCCTGGGGGACAGTCTGGGAACTGGGCTCAGCTGCCAGTTGGAAATACTAAAGGAGCAGCACAGCAGTTGGATATCCCAAACCACAGCAATACAAGCAGGACATGGAAGTGTTGGAGCCAGCCCAGAGGAGGCCACCAAGATGCTGAGAGGGCTGCAGCAGCTCTGCTCTGAGCACAGGCTGAGAGAGTTGGGGCTCTGCAGCCTGCAGAGGAGAAGGCTTTGAGGGGACCTTGGAGTGGCCTTGCAGGATCTGAAAGGGGCTCCAGGAGGGCTGGGGAGGGAGTGTTGAGAAGGTGTAGGAATGGCAGGAGGAGGAGGAATGGGTTTGAAGTGGCAGAGGGGAGATTGAAAGTGGCTGTGAGGAAGAAGTTGTTTGCAGTGAGGGTGGTGAGAGACTGGCACAGGTTCCCAGGGAGGTTGTGGGGCACAGAAGCACCAATGTGATCCACGACCTCACTGGAGGTGTTCAGGACCAGGCTGAATGAGTCCTTCAGCAACCTGTCCTAGTAGGAGGTGTCCCTGCCTATGGCAGGGGTTGGAACTGGCTGAGCTTTGGGCTCCTTTCCAGCGTAACCCATTCTGTGACTCTGTGTCTGGTGGCAGTGGGGCCATGTGTGGCATGAGCACGACCCCATCTCACCTCCCATCTCCCTTCCCACAGCAGACCTGTGCTGTCTGCCTGGAAGACTTCAAGGTGAAGGAGGAGCTGGGGGTGCTGCCCTGCCAGCATGGCTTCCACAGAAAGTGAGTATGGCCCCAGCCTGGGCTGCAGGGATTTTCCCACTGGGAATGCTCTGAGGTGACCTTCTTGTGGCCTTTCAGTACCTGAAGTGGGCTACAGGAAAGCTGGGGAGGGACTTTTGAGGTTGTCAGGTAGGGATAGGACTGGGGGGGGGTGGAACAAAGCTGGAAATGAGGAGAGTCAGAGTGGAGGTTAGGAAGAAGTTGTTGAGCATGAGGGTGGTGAGAGCCTGGCAGGGGTTTCCCAGGGAGGTAGTGGAAGCCTCATCCCTGGAGGTGTTTCAGGCCAGGCTGGGTGAGGCTGTGGGCAGCCTGCTCTGGTGTGAGGTGTCCCTGGGCATGGCAGGGGGTTGGGACTGGCTGAGCCTTGTGGTCCCTTCCAACTCTGACTGATTCTATGGTTCTGTGATGCTGATCTGTGGGGGTTGGACTTGGTGATCTCCTTGGGTCCCTTCCAACCCCCAGCATCCTGTGATCCTGTCGTCTCCCACGCCTGTGTCCCGCAGGTGCCTGCTGAAGTGGCTGGAGGTTCGTTGTGTCTGCCCCATGTGCAACAAGCCCATGGCAGGGCCAGCACAGCCCCGCGCTGGCATCGGCACCCTGCTGGACGAGCTGGTGTGAGCTGCACAGACCCTCCCAGGGGGCCGTGGCAGGACCATGGCTGCCAACCACCAGCATCCCCCAGCCCTGCGTGTCCTGGCGGGTCCAGCACCTCCTCTCCGAAGGATTTGGGGTCTCCGAGTCGGCATTTTTTTCACTCGCAGGTCGTTGACTTTTTTGGGAGGGGAGGGTTGGTTTTTTTTATCTGCGTGGAGCTGAGCCCCATGGTGCTGGGGACACCTTTGCTACACAGAGGAGTTTTGTACCTGACCTCCTGCGGACCCTCGGGCTCCCCCCACGCCCTGTGGGATGGGGGCAGAGTCCAGTTTGGTGGGAAAAAACTGATTAAAGGGACAATGTCATCTGCCCTGAGCTGTGAGCACTCGTGGGGGGCTGAGCTGGAGAAACCTCCTGGGGTGCAGCGAGCTGGGGGGACCCTGAGACAGACAGCCCTGGGGGGCACCACCGGCTGTGTCCCTGCAGGTGGCAGCAGCGGAGGTAGTTACCAGAAGTGCCTGAATTAGCCTGAAAACGAAACCTTTGGGCACTTCGTTGGGCAGGAGTTAGCCCTAACCGCCCGGACAGGCTCCGAGCGCAACCCCTGGGCACTGGAAGAGCAGCGCCCCCCGACTGCCCCCAGCTGCTCTTACACGGCACTAACAGAAAATCTCCCCCCCGGGTGCTCAGACGGGAATGTGCCACGTCGTAACGCAGGTCGCACACGTCACGCAGTCGCGTGCCACTCCCAATCATCATCGGCATGAACCATGGAGGATCATACCCAGCCTTCTCCCGCTCCCGCGCCCAGCGCCGTGTCCCTTACCTCGCCGTCAGAGCGATCGGCCTTCTCCCGGCAATCGCCGCCTGCGGTGCACCGCTCTCTGCACCACCTTCTCTCGCTCTCTCACACTCATTTGTTTCTCCTACCGGGCCGCAAAGCGGCGATTCTCGTCACGCTGGCGGCTAATTATCCATGCTAATTTATGTACGAGTGACCACGCCCTCCCGAGCGCCCCGCGGCAGTTGTGACGTTTTGCGACAGCGGCGCGCTTTGCGGTAGCCGTAAAGGGAGGCGGAAGCGCTCTGCGGTGTATGGTTCTGAGGGGTTCTGGGGGTCTCGGCGCTGAGCGCTGCTGCCTGCCGTCGGTACCGGGACGTGGGGCTGAAGTGGGCTGTGGGATCTGTTGAAAGGGGGCGGTTGAGCGCGGGAGGTGGGAAGCGGCCGGGCTATGGAGCTCAGCGGCCTAGTGCGAGCCCTGAGGCTGGAGGAGCCACGGGACGAGGCGCAGCCGCCCCGCGCTGTGCCCGCGGCCGAACGAGTCCTGCAGCAGATCGAGCTGCTCTGCTCCGGGGGGCCCGGCGGTGCCGCCAAGGCCGCTGTGGTCAGGGACCTGGGTGCGCTGATCGAGGCTGCGGACTGCCGGTGGCTGTTGGGGGCGCTGAGCCCCGCGGCGCTGGGCGAGTTGGTGTCTGCGCTGAGCGGCTACGCAGCACCCCCGAAGCAGGAGCAAGATGCTGCGGATCTCCCCAGCAAGGACAGCGCCTACGCTGCCACGGCTGAGAGAGCAGCGGACGCTGGCTCAGTGCTTCTGCGCCTCCTCGCAAAGCTGGAAGCTGCTAAGAGCCAGGAGCCTCTGGGCGCCCCCGTGGCGGCCCCAGCCCTGCGCCGTGTGCTGGGACACATCTACGTCTTTGCTGCTACACACCTTGCGGAGAGGCCGTGGACAGATACGAGGTCTCGGGCAGTGGCACAGGAGCTGCTGGAGCTGCTGGTTCAGGCTGCAGACTGCGGGTCGGTGGCTGAGTTCCTTCGAGGAAAGCATGAAGATGAGGAAGGAAGGTTTGGAGCAGTGCTGGGGATCCTGAAACAGGAGCTGACCAAGTGAGTAGGAAAGGGAGGGCAGGGGAGGAGGCAGTGGCGTGTTTGGCTGGTCTCTGTGCAGGAAGTGCTGTGAGCACTGCTGTTACAGACCCTCAGTGCTAAACGGGCCAAGAGCTTTACAAATACCTCAGAAACTAAAGGGAGTGGGGAGGAATCGGAGCTTATTGTCAGCTGAGAGGCTCAGACTTGTAAGTAATTAGGGCCACAGAGATGCTGAGGGACCTGGAGAAGTTGGGGCTGTTCAGTCTGGAGAGGAGAAGGCTCTGAGGTGACCTTATTGTGGCCTTGCAGTTTCTGAAGGGGGCTACAAGAAAGCTGCAGAGGGACTTTTGGGGCTGTCAGGTAGGGATAGGACTGGGGGAAATGGAACAAAGCTGGAAATGGGGAGAGTCAGAGTGGAGGTCAGGAAGAAGTTGTTGAGCATGAGGGTGGTGAGAGCCTGGCAGGGGTTGCCCAGGGAGGTGGTGGTAGCCTCATGCCTGGAGGTGTTTCAGGCCGGGCTGGGTGAGGCTGTGGGCAGCCTGCTCTGGTGTGAGGTGTCCCTGGGCATGGCAGGGGGTTGGGACTGGCTGAGCCTTGTGGTCCCTTCCAACTCTGACTGATTCTGTGATTTCTGTGATGAGCAAAGGCTGAGCCCTGGGGCTGAGAGCCTGCACAAGAGCAGCTCCAGAGGGCATCTGAGTGATGCTCAGCAAGAGCTAAAGGAGCTGTAGGGGGCAAGAGGCTGGGGCCAGGCTTTTGTCACTGGTGCCCAAGGACAGGACAAGTGGCAATGGGCACAAACAGGCACAGAGAAGTTGTTTGTTGTGAGGGTGCTGAGGCCTGGAGCAGGCTGCCCAGAGAGGTTGTGGAGGTTCCCTGGAGAGCTTCGAACCCCCCCATGGCATTGTGCTCCTGGGCAAGCTGCTGTGGGTGCCCTGCTGGAACAGGGGCCTTGGGCTGGCTGAGCTCCAGAGCTGCCTTCCAAGCCCCAGCAGTCTGTGATTTTGTGACTGGTGAATTGCAGTGTTCACTGAGCCTGTGTGTGCCCTTCCAGGGACACTTGGAAGCAGAACCCTGCCACCAAGTTGGTGTTCTCCTGGACCCTGCCCCATGTCACCTGGCCCTGGCTCAGCCCCCACCTGGAGCTTGTCCTCCCACCCTCACTGCTGCTCTCAGACGACTACCAGGAGGAGAATAA
Organism: Tricholaema leucomelas; assembly: GCA_013400475.1. Classification (NCBI taxonomy): domain Eukaryota; kingdom Metazoa; phylum Chordata; class Aves; order Piciformes; family Lybiidae; genus Tricholaema lacrymosa; species Tricholaema leucomelas. Next base: position 178,475 of record WAAF01009346.1, on the reverse strand, counting down.
AATCCTGGGGGTGCACTGCCTGCATCACATCATCCTCAACGTGGTAAGGTTCTGACACCTCCTAGCACTGCCCAGAGTCAATCTGCCACCACTTCAACTCCTGCATCAGCCTGGGAGGCGTTTGTGAAAGCAATGCAGGCAAGGGAAAGTGACTGCTGTGTGCATGGCAGGGTTTGACCTGCACTTACAGAGTCATAGAGTGGGTTGGGTTGGAAGGGAGCTCAAAGCTCAGCCAGTGCCAACCCCCTGCCATAGGCAGGGACACCTCCCACTAGAACAGGTCACTCAAGGCCTCATCCAGCCTGGTCCTGAACACCTCCAGGGAGGTAGTGGAGCACAGAAGCACCCAATGTGATCTTTGATCACATTCTGTGCTTCTGTGCTCCACAACCTCCCTGGGAAACCTGTGCCAGTCTCTCACCACCCTCACTGCAAACAACTTCTTCCTCACAGACAGTTGCAATCTCCCCTCTGCCACTTCAAACCCATTCCTCCTCTTCCTCCTGTCTATTACAAGCCCTTGTCCATAGTTCCTCCCCAGCCCTCCTGTAGCCCCCTTCAGATCCTGGAAGGCCACTCCAAAGTCTCCTATGGCTATGAGGATGATGAGGGGACTGGAGCACTGCCTGATGAGGAGAGGCTGAAGGCCCTGGGGCTGTCTAGTCTGGAGAAGACTGAGAGGGGATTGAATCAATGTCTATAACTATCTGAGGGCTGGGGGTCAGGGGGGAGTGGGACAGGCTCTGCTCACTGCTCCCTGGGACAGGACAAGCAGCAGTGGATGGAAGCTGCAGCACAGGAGGTTGCAGCTCAGCACAAGGGCAACTTCTTGTCTGGAAGGGTCCCAGAGCCCTGGCACAGGCTGCCCAGAGAGGTTGTGGAGTCTCCTTCTGTGGAGCCTTTCCAGGCCTGTCTGGATGTGTTCCTGTATGCCCTGAGCTAGCTTGGGTGGTCCTGCTGTGGCAGGGGGCTTGGACTGGATGAGCTCTTTGGGTCCCTTCCAGCCCCTGACATCTGTGATCCTTGAAGCCTTTTCTTCTTTAATTGTGCCACCTGCTCCTTGTCTGTGGACAGCAACATTCCTCTTGCACAGTGTGCCCAAGGGTTTGTGGAGTCTCTTCTCTTCCCTCAGATGAAGCATCTGCCAAGTGGGATGCACAGCACTGATGTTCTGTTCTCTGCTGTTGCAGCCAGCTGCTGATCTGTGCCAGTTCAACAGGGCTCAGGTTGTGTACCATGCCCTCTACAACCATCTCTACTCACGAGAGGCTCCTCTCATTCAGGTAGGACAGCAGAGCTGCATTTTCATGCTGTCAGCCTCAGAAGGGATGGGCAGCCTGGGGCAGGAGGAGGCAAGAACCTTTTCCTCACAGACAGACTGTTAGCAGCTGATGCCTGTGGCTAAGAGACAAAGGCACTCAGTAGATCTGAGCAAAACATCAAAGCAGAGGCAAAATCTCTTTTCTGCTGTCCCCATCCAAGTGGCAGCCTTGCTGAAGAGGGCTGGGACAGCCTGGAAGCCCTCAAACCACCACAGCTGGAGACAGTTGGGTCTGTTAGAAGTGCAGCAGCTGTGGGTGGTCAGCAGGGTTGGATGTCTCTGGTGCTGCACAGAGGACATCAGCAGCACCGCTCAGTGCTGTCTCTCACCCCCCCAGGCGGTGCTGCTGTGCCTGCTGGACTTGCTGCCCGTCCTGGAGCGAGCCCAGCGGCAGCAGAAGCAGCCCAGACCAACCTCCCACTGGCATGAGGTGCTGCAGCTGGTGCTGACCCACATGGAGGCAGAGCATCGCCTGGCACTGCGGAGGGTGTACGCCAGGACCCTGCCTGCCTTCGTGCAGAGGTGAGAGCAGCACCCACGGGCTGCAGGACTTGCTTTGGCCTTGGTCTCTGTCTCCTTCCTCAGTGTGTGTGGGGTCGTTTTTTGTGCTGGCAGCCTTGGCATCTTGATAGTGAGGCACCTGAAGAGGCTGGAGAGAGTTATCCTGGGCTATCTGGAAGTCTGGGATGGCCCTGAGGAGGAAGCCCGACTGGGAATACTGGAGACTCTGCAGTGCACCATAGAGCATGCTTGGCCCAGGTACACAGCTGGGGGAGGGACGCTCTAGAAAGCACATCCTGGGTGCTCTCACTCAGAGCCAGAGGTGCCTGAGGAGAAGGCTCTGATCTCTCAAGTGAGAGTCTGTGCCAGGGAGGAATTGCTGACATTCTGTCTTGCTCAGAAACCTGCCCCCAGAATTAAACTGGGGCCTTGTTTTGATCAGACTCCTGCACTCCCTGCATGGCAGAGCTGTGGAGCCAGCCCTGTGCTGTGAATTCAGCACTCCCTGAGCTCAGCTCTGTATTGTAGAACCCTAAGCCACAGTGGAAGAGACCTCCAAGCTCATCCAGTTCAACCTATTCCCCAGCCCTGTCCAGTCACCCAGACCATGGCACTAAGTGCCCCATCCAGTCCCTTGAACACCTCCATGGACAATGACTCCACTTCCCTGGGCAGCCCATTCCAGTGCCAATCACTCTCTTTCCAGGCCTTGTGTGCTCCCTCTGGACACATGGAACCAGGCAGCTGCTTCAGCCTCGGAGCCGAGCGAGTTGCTCATCTTGGGCCAGCTGCACTCTGGCTCCACACCTGAATGGCCACAAGCAGCTCCTGCCTGAAGCGTGCAGACACTGCCAAGCACGGCTGTCCTTTCCCCTGGCTTGCCAAGAGGATTTAGGCTGGGTTGCAGCCTCTGTTTCCCTTTGCAGGATGCCCTGCAGGCTCCCTGTGCTGCTCAAAGCCCTGCTGAAGATGATGTGGGATGTGCACACCGACCGGGGGTCAACACCAGAGGCAGTCAAAGCTGCCTTGCTGCAAGGGGCCACTGAGTGCCTCATCCTGCTGGATCGCTGCTCTGAGGGGCAAGTGAAGGTGAGCCCAGAGCTGCTTCATCTCTGATCCCTTCCCTCTTAGGAAGGGCAATGCAGTGCATGCAAGAGCTCACTTGCTTCCTCAGGAAGCTCTCCTCAGACCCCACCTGGAGCACTGTGTGCAGCTCTGCAGCCCCCAGCACAAGCAGGACACGAAGAGGTGGCCTCCTCTGGGCTGGCTCCAACAAGATTCTGAGAGGGCTGCAGCAGCTCTGCTCTGAGCACAGGCTGAGAGAGTTGGGGCTCTGCAGCCTGCAGAGAAGGCTTCCAGGAGAGCTTGGAGTGGCCTTGCAGGATCTGAAGGGGGCTCCAGGAGGGCTGGGGAGGGACTATTGAGAAGGTGTGGGAATGGCAGAAGGAGGAGGAATGGGTTTGAAGTGGCAGAGGGGAGATTGAAAGTGGCTGTGAGGAAGAAGTTGTTTGCAGTGAGGGTGGTGAGAGATTGGCACAGGCTGCCCTGGGAGGTTGTGGAGCACAGAATGTGAGCAAAGATTCTGTGCTGTGCTCCACAACCTCCCAGGGCAGCCTGTGCCAATCTCTCACCACCCTCACTGTGAAGAACTTCTTATGCTCCAACCCCTCAGTGTCCTGTAAGGCTCTCAGAACTGAACCCAGGACCCAAGGTGTGTCCTCACCAGTGTCCAGTGCAGGGGACAATCCCTTCCCTGCTCCTGCTGCCCACACCATTGATCCAGGCCAGCGTCCTAGTGGCCTCCTTGGCCAGGCACTGGCTGAGTCTGTTAAGTGACTGATACACACCGAGAGGTGTTTAGAGGAGCTCTGTGCAGTTCTGTTCCACCAGCTAGCTGGAGGAGGGCTGGTAACTCCACACACCCGAGCCAGTCAGGACTGGCAGTGGCTGTTTTCTGCTTTCAGGTCCTGCTGCAGGGTGTCTACAGCAGCTGTGAGGAGAACCAAGTCCGGGAGTGCATCAGAAGAGTGCAGGAGGACACCTGAGGTGTGGCTGCTCAATGCTCACCTGCTTTCTGTACACTAAAAAGGGTCTGTTTATTCAGAGGTCTCGTTTTGCTCACCCCACCTCTCAGCCCCACACCTACAACCAGACACATTTATCTGCTCCCCTGTGCCTCCTGGGGGCTTCTCCAGAAGAAAGCAGCAGTGCCCCCAGCCCAGGTTCCTTCTTGAGCACAGCCTGGGCTGGGCCTTGGGTGGTTGGAGAGAAGGTAGGAAGACCTCTTCAAGCTGTGCTTCATGGTGGTTGTACAAACTCACTGCAGTGGTCTGGAGTCGAGACAGAAAAGTTCTTGTTTTAAAGAAGATCATTAATAGTGTGGGCAAAGGAGTTATTGAGGGTGCTGCAGAGCTGGAAGGAGTCCTGGTGGCAGCTGGAGTCCTGTCCCTCAGTACAGAGTGGGGCTCAGGAGGCATCAGGCTGCTTTGGTTTTGCTGGCTGGCTCTGTCTCCTCTTCATACTCTATCTCAATGTGGGCACGTTTTCTCCTGGCTGGGCCTTTCAGGGGAGTTTTGCCTTTTGATTTGGAGTGAGAGGCTTTTGTCTCTACTTCTTCTTCCTCTTCCTGCTCCTCTTCAGTACTTGTCTCCAGTTTATCCATGTCCTGAGAAAGACAGCAGCAGTGACATCAAAGAGCACTCTTAACTAAGCCTCTCTCTGCACAATTACCTCCTGTATCTGATTCCACTCCAGAATTCCTGGCTCCCAGCTGGCCAGGCAGAGGAGCTGAGGTGCAGTGGATATAGAATCATGGAATTCAGCAGGCTGGAAGAGACCTCCAAGCTCATCCAGTCCAGCCTTGTCCCAGCCCTCTAATGCTGCAGTCTGGCTCTGTGCCCATGTCTCACAAACCTGATTTTGCTGGGTTTTAGCACACCCCCAGAGCCACCAAGAGGTGGAGGATTCCTTCCCAACAGCTTAAGCCTGACAGTTTACAGCTGGAGCTTCACCTACCTCAAAGTCACTGAGGTCACTGTCATCTGCTTCCACAAACTCTCTTTTGTCTGTGCCCTGCAAGAAATGAAGGCAGAAATAGAAGTGCCCAGGAGCTGTCCCTGTGTCCTGAGCACACCAGCAGCAAAGCCACCAAGGCCACCACTTGCCTTGACTGCGTTCACCTCTCCGCTGCTCACCCCAACGGTGCCCAGCACACAGGTGAATGAGAGGTGGGGGAGGATTGGTTCCCCACGGTGCTGAGGCCAAAGGCATTACCTCATCATCTTCATCTTCCCTCTCTGCATCAGACTCACTCTCGCTCTCAGCATCCTGCTGCTGCAGAGCCTTGTCGAAGGCGTGGATGGGGAAGTTGTAAATGTCTCCATACTGCAAAGGAAGAGCTGCATTTGCCAGGAATCCTGCAGCAGGACAGCTGCTGGCAGGGCTCCTCCAAATCCTGCACAGAAGCAATACCAAACTCATTCTGAAGTACTCAGAGAATGAGAGGTTCTGTGCTTTGAGGGGGCCAAGTCCTCCAGCCTGTTCTGAAGCCCCTTGGGAAGGGCAGTGTGCAGCCATCCCCTGCCCCTCTTGCATCAGTGATGCTTCTCTTTCATGCCCAGCATGTGTGTCCCTCCCTGGAGAGCCAGCAGGGCAAGGGGGCAGAAGCAGTGTTCCTGCCCTGCTCCGAAGGCAGTGATCCTTACTGTATCCTGCTTCAGTCTTTCCAGCAATTCCTTCTCAATGGCATTATCCAGCTGGGCAGCAATCAGGGCCTTCTCCTGCAGGAGGAGAGAGGAGCTGTGTCATTGTTTGCAAGGTGTGTGGAAGAGAAGCAGGAGAGGAGCTGCAGGAGTGGTGGAGTTACCTCTCTTCTCTTCTCTCGCCTCTCAATCTTCCTACGTAGAGGAACAAGCTTCCTCCTGCAGGGAATGTGGGAGAAGGAATCAGGCTGGGAAGGGATTCTGGCTTGAGGAGGGCAGAGTTAGACTGGAGAGCAGGAAGAAATTCTTTAGAATGAGGCGGGGGAGACACTGGCACAGGTTTCCCAGGGAGGTTGTGGAGCACAGAAGATCACATTGGGTGCTTCTGTGCTCCACAACCTCCCTGCAGGTGCTCAGGACCAGGTTGGATGAGGCCTTGAGTGACCTATTCCAGTGGGAGGTGTCCCTGCTCATAGCAGCAGGGTTGAAACTAGATGACCTGTAAGGTCCCTTCCAACCCAAATTATTCTGTGACTCTGAATCTCAGCCTCCTGGAGCAAAGGCTGGGGAGGGGCCTGGAGCACAGCCCTGTGAGGAGAGGCTGAGGGAGCTGGGGGTGTGCAGCCTGCAGCAGAGGAGGCTCAGGGCAGAGCTCATTGCTGTCTGCAGCTCCCTGCAGGGAGGTTGTAGCCAGGTGGGGTTGGGCTCTGCTGCCAGGCAGCCAGGGCCAGAAGAAGGGGACACAGCCTCAAGCTGTGCCAGGGCAGGTTCAGGCTGGATGTCAGGAAGAAGAGTGATTGGCATTGGAATGTGCTGCCCATCCCTGGAGGTGTTTAAGGGGAGAATGCATGAGGCACTTAGTGCCAGGGGTTAGTTCTTTAGAAGGGTTAGGTGATAGGTTGGACTCGATGATCTCAGGTCTCTTCCAACCTGGTTAGTTCTGTGGAAGGAGCTCGTTTGGGTCAGCAGCCAGCAGGTAGGTGGCTGCAGGGCACTGGGGCACGTTTGTACGCTCAGCCTACACCACAACGAGCTCCTTACAGCCAAGTTCATTCCCAGGCCTGCCAAAGCCTCAGGAGAAGAGCAGCAGGGCACTGATGGTGGCTTGGTGGACAGGGAGGTGCTCACTAAGCCAAAGCAATGCCAGCCCTCTGAGAGCTGTCACTCACTGTCTCTTGAGCGTCAGCTTGCGGATGCGGATCAGGTACTGCGTGATCTTGGTGAAGCGCTGCTTGCACTTGTGCCGGATGAAGCGCGGCCAGTAGATGAGGTTCTCGTCGATCTCCTCCAGAGCCTTCTCGTAGTTCTTGCTCAGCAGGACCTGGGTGAGGAGGAACGGGAAAGAGCTGAGCTGTGGAGCAGCAGGAAAGCAGGGACACGTCTGCCTCCTCGCCTGGGCTGCCAGCTGGCTGCGCTCACTCACCCGCTCCCAGAGGCGGCGGGGGAAGGGCGCTCGCTCGATGGCCTTCATGTACAGGTAACAGCGGCCTGAAGAGAGCAGCAGACTGTGAGTGAGACTGAATGTCCCTGTGACTGTCCTGAGTGTCCCTGCCCACTGCTTTGATTAGACAGTTCACAGGATCACAGGATGTCAGGGGCTGGAAGGGACCCAAACAGCTCATCCAGTCCAAGCCCCCTGCCACAGCAGGACCATCCAAGCTAGCTCAGGGCACACAGGAACACATCCAGACGGGCCTGGAAAGGCTCCACAGAAGGAGACTCCACAACCTCTCTGGGCAGCCTGTGCCAGGGCTCTGGGACCCTTCCAGCCAAGAAGTTGCCCTTGTGCTGAGCTGCAACCTCCTGTGCTGCAGCTTCCATCCATTGCTCCTTGTCCTATCCCAGGGAGCAGTGAGCAGAACAAAACACTGAGTGACAGAGGTGTGGAGTGTGCTGGTTTGAGGCTAATTGGAGTATTTTAACAAGAGAAATTAGATTATTGATTGTTGTGATGGTTTGGGAGTTACCTGCTCACCCCTGCAATGAATTCACCCAGACTAGACCCAGCTGGCTGGAAGTTAAGGCAGGAAGCTCTAGTCCCAGCTTAGCACATTTTACAAGCAGGTATTTACAGCATCTACAGCTCTGTACAGGAACAGACAAGTTAAAGGTAATACAGAATTACAGCTCCCTTCCAGAAACCAGAGTGCCCAGCAGGGGCTCCCAACCCTTCCACCTTCTTTCCGCCCTTCTACCTTATCCCAGAGCCTGCCTTACGTGCAAGGTGAGCTGGGAGGCTCGGCAAGGGGGGTTAGAAGCAGAAGGATGGGTTGGGTTACACAGATCCAGCAGAAGCCCAGGGAGCAAACACAGACACCACTCCGACAGATAGAGACTCTCTTATCTCTGGCTGTGCCCAGCAAGCCTGGGAGTGGAGCAGACAGCAGCACTGCTTCCTTTTCACAGCCTGTAGCCTAATTTCTCTCACTGAAATACTCCAATTAGCCTCAAACCAGCACTACTGTGAAAAGAAAACAACAAAGTCTGTCTCCTTGGTCTTGCTTAGGGATATAAACTCAAGAAGACAAAGAGGTCAGTCTCTGGCTGCCACCTGCTCACTCTCTCTGCCTGAACCTGTGTAACTCGAACTGATCAATCTTCTGATTCCTTATCTGGCCTCCTGCATCCTCACCCCTGGCACAGAAGAGGGATGCTGAGATAATGGAGGGGGATTGGAAAGGAGGAGGAAGGAGGGGAGTTGGTTTGAAAGCCCTCTTGGACAGGCTGGCTGCTCAGGAGGGGGCTTGTGTTTTCTGCATTCCTTCTAACCTGTGTATTACTGCATGCAGCTGCAGCTCCCTGTGTGCACTGCCCACAGCTGCAGCTCCCTGTGTGTGCACTGCCCACAGCTGCAGCTCCCTGTGCATTGCCTGCAGCTGCGTGCACTGCCCACAGCTGCAGCTCCCTGTGCATTGCCTGCAGCTGCAGCTCCCTGTGTGCACTGCCCACAGCTGCAGCTCTCTCTGCTGTGATGTCTCCTTTTGAGTTGTGCCCTGCAGTAACTACAAAGCTTCATTCCTTTGCTTCCATCCGGAAGTCATTCTGATGAGTTCCTAGCTGGGGGTGAGTAGCTCCCAAAACTGCACACCCAGACGCTGAGAGGGTGTCCTCAGGCAGGACCTATCTGCCCCCCTGTCCCCACAGAAGGGATGATTGACTTTAGCTGCCTGCCTCCCACCTTTCTCCTCCCGGATGGTCGCGTACTGGCTGTTGGCCAGCGGGCAGGAGGAGCGGTTGCAGAGGCCTGTGAGGTTGTACTCATTGCGGCAGAAGTTCTGCGTCTTTGTCCTGCAGAGGGGAGGGAAAGGTTTGGGTTGGAAGAGACCTTTCAGAGCATCAGGCCCAACCCCTTAAACCAGCACTGCCAGAGCTCCACCGAGCCATGGCCCTGGGCACCACCGAGCCATGGTCTTGAAACCCTTCCACAGACAGGGACTTGGCCGCTGCCCTGAGCAGCCTGGGCCAGGCTGTGACAACCCTGAAGGGGATGAAATTGTTCCTCGTGGCCAACCTAAACCTGCCCTGGGGCAACCTGAGGCCATTTCCCCTTGTCCTTTCTCTTGTTCCTTGGCAGAAGAGCTCAACCCTCACCTGGCTCCAGCCTCCTTTCAGGGTGCTGCAGAGAGCTAAAAGGTCTCTCCTCAGCCTCCTTTTCTCCAGGCTCAGCCTCCCCAGCTGCTCCTCCCCAGCCCTGTTCTCCAGACCCTTCCCCAGCTTCCTTCTCTGGACCCTCTCCAGCTCCCCAGTGTCCTTTTTGGCCCCAGACTGAACCCAGTACTCAAGGTGCAGCCTCACCAGTGTCCATCCTCTGTGCCCAGCTCTGTGACACAGAGGAATGTGCCAGTGTGTGAGGGGCACCCAAATCTGTGCCTCCCCCTCCCCACCCCGCAGCGCCCTGCTCAGCCCACCCCTCCACGCACTCACGTTATCTTGTAGGAGCAGAACTGTCTGTTTCCCAGCATGTCCCAGACAACCTGCAAGGGCACAGCAGGTGACACTCAGCACCTCCACCCACCCAGCACCCTCTGCACCCCCGGCCAGGCTCCAACAATGGGGGACACCCCAGCAAGCCAGGGGCCAGCGCTCCGCACCCCACCTGCACAGTGGGTTCAGTGTGAGTGGCACAGGGGCAGCAGATCTGCTGCTGCCGTGTTCCCAGTCACAGCCCAGGCACTCCAGGCCGGGCCCAGAGAACAGCCCCCCTAGGACGGGCCCAGAGAACAGCCCCCCTAGGACAGGCCCAGAGAACAGCCCCCCTAGGACAGGCCCAGAGAACAGCCCCGGGCCGGGTACTGAGGGTCCGCGACGGGCCGGGGGAACCCCCAGGATCGATACTGAGATCACTCCAGGCCGGGAACCGGAAACCTCCACCAAGGCTGGGTACCGAGAACTCTGTGGCTGTGGGATGGGTATAGAGGACACCCACCCATGTTCGGTACGGGGGACCCTCCCCGGGCTCGGTACCGGGATCCCTGTAGGCCGGGTACAGGGGACCCTCCCCGGGCTCGGTACCGGGATCCCTGTAGGCCGGGTACAGGGGACCCTCCCCGGGCTCGGTACCGGTTCCCTCCCCAGTCTGGGCACAGGTCACCGCCCGCTCGGCGGTGGGGAGGGAGGGGGTGTCCGTCCCGCCGCGGCGCGGCCGGGCCCGGCTCGACTCACATCGTCCGAGTGCATGGCGCCGGTCCCGCGCGGCCGGCCGGAAGGGGCGGGGCGCCGCCGGCCTCGCGAGAGGGCGTCACCGGAAGTGGAGCCGGGGCGGAGGTGTCATGGCGGCAGCTTGGGCCCTGCGGAGGGCAGTGCGGCAGGGCCGCCCCTCAGGGAGAGGCCTTTAGGCGCCACACAGAGCGGATTGTTGGCTCTGGGGCCGCAGCGCTGGGCCGCAGACCTGCGCCCCGCAGCGGTTCGTGCTCAGCGCAGGGTACAAAGAACCTCAGACCCGGAGGAAGGATTGGGTCGGAAGAAAACTTTGAGGCCATGGAGGCCAAACATCAGCCAGGGCAGCGCCGGCACCGCAGCTCCGCGGCTTTGAGACCACTCCAGGGATGGGGACGCCACCACAGCCCTGGGCAGCCTGGGCCAGGCCTGGGCAACCCTCAGGGGGAAGAAATTGTTCCTCATGGACGGCATGGATCTGCCCTCGGGTTTCGTCTTGACCTCTCTCTTGTTTCTCGAGAGACCAAGTCCCACCTGGCTCCAGCCTCCTTGCAAGGACTTACAGAGAGCAGTGAGGTCTCCCCTCGGTCTTCTCCAGGCTGCACACCCCCAGCTCCCTCAGCTGCTGCTCCCCAGCCCTGTTCTCCAGACCCTTCCCCAGCTTTGTTGCTCTGCTCTGGACTTGCATCATGAAGGCAGAGAAGTCTCCGTCCCTAGCTAGAGGTAGGCTTCTCATCAGCCAGCCCTCCCCAGGCTCCTCACCCACCACTGAAGGGTTGGAGGGTGATGGGTTTGGTCTCTTCTGCTGAGTAAGAAGTGGCCTCAGGGTGTCTCAGGTGATTTAGGTTGGACATTATAAGGAACTGCTTCACTGAGAGGGTCCTCAAAGCCTGGCACAGGCTGCCCAAGGAGGTAAACACTTAGGCCTTCTGCTCTTCCAAGCAGTGACATTTTGGGGCTGTTTTTCAGTAGTTGATGTCAGCAAGAAAACTTTAAGAAACAGACAAATGCTTTGATATTTAGTTACTTGGGTTGCTTGTGACAGCAGAAGTTCACCTGGGAAGGTTCAGAGGGTCCCTGTCAGACTTGTTTCCAGCACTAACCATTGGTTATGACCAGCAGCCTCCAGATTGCCTCATGTGCTTGTTTGGCTTTGCCACGGGGTGCATATTTACCTGTGTGCTGCCCTGTGTGCAGGCCTGTGTGGTCTTGTGCTGCAGTGATGGTATGGAAATGACTTGCATTGTTTATGATCTGGTTGGTTGGTTGGGCTGGGGGAGAGGCTGGACTGGTGAGCTTGGAGGTCTCTTCCAACCTGGCTGATTCTGTGATCTCTGGAGGGGTTTCAGATCTGCTGAGGTCTGGTAGAGTGCTGTGGTGTAGCAAAGAACAGTTGGACTGGATCATCTTAAAGGGCTTTTCCAGCCCGAACCACCCTGTGCTGCCAGGAGGTAGGTTTCCAGAGCAGCCAGCATGCAGAGGGGGCTAACATCGGGGGCTGTGCTGTGGGGGCCTGAGCAGATCCCCAGGTAGAAGTCACTCACTTCTCTTCCTGCCATCACACAAAGCAAACACTTCTTGGGCTTGGGTTTTTCCTTTTATTCTTGGCAAAGCAGGGAAGCAGGTGGGGGATAAAAGCCAGCACTGTTGGAGCAGAGTCTCAGCATTGGCCACTTCCAGCCAGCCTCAGGAGTAATCATTTCATCGCCGCGGTGTGGAGCGAGGGGCAGTGTGCCCGGCGGGGCTGCGGGAGCCACTCGTGGCCTTTGGTAGTGAGTCTTAGGGCCCCAGATGGCGATGAATTGTTATGATCCTCCTGTGCCCCCCACTCGCAGAAGCATCTGCGTTGTGCTGCTCGGGCTGCAGAGCAGAGAATCCTCTAGTCCTGCTGGCTGTGCCTTACCCAGCAGCTCGCTCCAGGCAGAAAGGAGTCTGTTAGAGAAGCTGCCAGCAGAATAATTGCCAAGTTTGAGGTTTCTCCTACAAAAAAACAACCAAAAAAGAGCTGTCAGGAGTGTTTCTGGTGTGTCCATAGTGAGTTTGGTACCTCTATGGCTTCAGCCTCTTGGCTGTAATGTCTGCAGCCCATCATGCTCCACAGTTGTTAGCAGCTGCTCTCTGTTCTGCTCTTGGGAGCGGGAAATTGCCAAAGGGCCATTGAAATCCATCCACTGTGCTGCTCCTGCCGATGGATTGGGAGCACAGACACAGATTCCTGCCTCAGCTCAGCCAAGGAGCAGGGTTTAAAGTGCTCTGTTAGTCACTTAGAGCCACAAGGGATCACAGGGTCACAGACCTAGAGAAGGTCACTCAGGAGCACATCAGGTGGGTTTGGAATGACTCCAGAGATGGAGACTCCACCTCCCTGGGCAGCCTGTTCCAGGCCTCCATCACCCTTAAGTTAAAGAGGTTCCTCCTCATCTTTAGATGGACTTCTGGCATTCATGTTTGTGCCCCTTGTCCTGGCACTGGGCACTGCTGAACAAAGCCTGGCCCCGTGCTCCTGATGCCCACCCTTGAAGCACTGATCAGCACTGCTGAGGTCCCCCCTCAGGCTGCTCCAGGATGAAACTCCCAATCCTTTCAGCCTTCCCTCAGCAGAGATGTTCTCAGCATCTCTGCAGCCCTTTGCTGCCCCCCTCCAGCAGTCCTTGTCCTTCTTGAACTGGAGAGCCCTGAACTGGTCCCAGACATGGCCTCGCCAGGGCCTCACTATGAAGCTGGGTTGACTGAGCCTCTGTCTCAGAGTCTAAACCTGCTTTCAGCCTCATTTCTACCTGAGTTCTCCCAATGTCTGCTTTAATGGCTGGGGCCAGGCACACAGAAGCAACCCCAAGGAGCCCATAAATAGCACAACAGATAAAGCTTCCCCCAGACAGCAGCGAGTGGCTGTTGTCAGCTGTCCTCAGAGGAGCTGAGCTCAGCAGCAGCACAGTGCCAGCTCTACTGATGGCCTGGCAGTGACATGGATGGAGCCCTGCTACTGCAGGAGGGTTTCATGCTGGGGGTGATGGCAGAGTTCTGCAGAAGGAAATCTCCCAAAGCTGCTGCTGCTGAGTTTTTCTCCGGTGCTTCCCTTTCAAGAGCTTTAACTGTGTTAGCTCATCTGAGAGAGGTGTTGATGTCCCCTGCTGTGTGGTGAGGCTGTGCCCAAGGCAGGTTGAGTCCAGAGGAGGCCACAAAGATGAGCCCAGGGCTGAAGCAGCTCTGCTGTGAGCACAGGCTGAGGGAGCTGGGTGGGGAGTGCAGCCTGGAGAAGAGAAGGCTCCAGAGGGACCTCAGAGCTGCTGCCAGTGCCTGGAGGGTTCCTCCAAGAACACTGCAGAGAGACTTTTGCTGAGGGTGTCTAGAGACAGGCCAAGGGGGAATGGTTTGGAGCTGAGGCAGAGCTATGATATGATTATCCTCACCTTTGTAACTTCATTTCACCTACAGTAGGTTTGGATAAGTTGCCAACAAGTCACACAGCAAGTGAGGAGCTTAACTAAAGCTCCTGGGTCCCTACTGCCTGCTGTGGATTGCATGGCCAAGACAGCAGCTCAGGCACACAGTCTGTGGCCATCCTGTGTCTGCAAGTCCTGGGGGAGGCTGGGATGCTCCCTCCTGGGCTGCTAATACCTGTTCTGTAAATATAACCTAGGTTCAAAGCAGGGCACAGATCCTTGCCTGGGCTACTCCATGTCCTCTGCCTCCACATCACTGCCATCGGGGAGAGGGAGGTCCTGCAGGGTCTTCTGAGGGGTGTAGCTTTTGGTTTGCATGGCACATTCCTGGCTCAGGATTGCCTGGGGAAAGAAGAAAGTTTGCTTTAGAATGGAGGTGGTGATTCATCAGTAACAAGGGGGTCACTGCTGGCAGAGAAGGCCAAAGCAGCCGGCGGGCTCTGCCCGGAGAGCGCCAGCAGGATGGCAGCCCGGAGCCATCCTGCTTTTGTCTCAGCTTTCTGTCCTTTCTTTGGAGGAGACAGTCCCTGGCACGTCTCTGGACTGTCCCCCACCTAAAGGGATGAAGTACTTCCACTCACAATCTTCTCCTCTTTAGCAGGAGGGCTGCGCAGGTACCAGCAGAGAGGAGCATAAGCGATGTTGGTGGCGCCAATGATGATCATCAGCCAGGGGAAGCCAAGAGCTCGTACAACTGCACCACCCGTGGAGGGGCCTGCAAGTGGGAGAGTCAGCAAGGCTCAGGTGACTGTGGTGCCTGGGTTGCAGCCACGGTGCTGGTTGCTTGCCCTGAGTGCTGGGTGGAGGGGAGGGAGTGATGAAGTGAGTGAGATACACACTGAGGACATCACAAAAAGCTCTGAGGAGACCTTCTTGTGGCATTGCAGTATCTGAAGGGGCTGCAAGAAAGCTGGGGAGGGACTTTTTAGGCTGTCAGGTAGGGATATGACTGAGGGGAATGGAACAAGGCTGGAAATGGGGAGAGTCAGACTGGATGTTAGGAAGAAGTTCTTGAGCATGAGGGTGGTGAGAGCCTGGCAGGGGTTGCCCAGGGAGGTGGTGGAAGCCTTATCCCTGGAGGTGTTTAAGGCCAGGCTGGATGTGGCTGTAGGCAGCCTGCTCTGGTGTGAGGTGTCCCTGGGCATGGCAGGAGGTTGGAGCTGGCTGAGCCTTGAGGTCCCTTCCAGCCTTGGCTGATTCCATGACTCTCTGGTCGTGGCACTGGTGGCAGCTCCTCCATACCTATGGCAAATCCCACGCAGAAGGCAACGTCAGCTATGGCATAGACATTGCCGTAGATGGAGGTGTGCCGAAGGTCCACGAGGTAACCCATGAGAGGCATCACAGAGGAGTCCACCATACCTGCCCAAAGCAAGGGGGACCTGGTCAGCAGTCACCTCCCCAGGGGCAGTGCCCGGAGCTGCTTTGGAGCTGTGTTGCTCAGTCTGGCCCCTGCAGCTTACCTATGGCAAAGCCAAGCCCAGCGTTGGGGCCGATCAGCCCATAAATGGTTTTGGCCAGAGGTACCTTTGAGAGGAGACATTGGGGATGTATGGCTGAGGCCAGAGGAGCTGAGTGAAGGTGTGATAGAGCCCTGTGGCACCAATGCACATCTGCAACACCACTGAGCACCCCCTGCCAGGCCCAGAACTCCATCTCCTTGCTGCCACCCATACTGCCCCTGCTGATTCTCCTACAGAAGGATCCCTTCCAACCCAAACCATTCCCTGATTCTCTGACCTTCCTCTCTACAGCTCCCTGAAGGAGGTTCTAGTCAAGTGGGATCAGTCTCCTCTTCTAACAAGATAGGACAAGAGGAAATGGCCTCAGGTTGTGCCAGGGGAGGTTTACTTCGGGTGCTTGGAGAAAAATCTTTACTGAAAGAGTTGTCAAGGCCTGGACCAGGCTGCCCAGGGAGGTGGTGGAGTTAAAAACACCTGTAGGTGTGGTGCTGAGTGACCTGTGGTGACCTGACAGTGCTGGGTTAATGTTTGGGCTCCATGATCTTAAAGGTCTCTGATTCTGTGCTCATGCCTTCAGCATCTCCTCCTGCCCCACACCCCATGCCCACCCTTGCTGCTGCCTTTGGAGGCAGCCAAGTGGCTTTGGGCAACCAAACCCATTTGTACCTGTGAGTGCAGAAAGAGCAGCAGCAAGAAACCCTCCAACACCCCCCAAAGCAAAGCAGAGCCCTTCATGCTGAGGCTGCTGGAGGTGGTTGTCTGGGGCTACTCACACAGAGGAGACTGATCCCCACCACAGCCATGCCAATCAGGGAGCACAGCCACCTGCAAGGGGGCTGCAGTTAGCAGAGGGTAGATACTGGCAGTGTGCACAGCACCAGCAGCTGAAAGCACAGGACTGGAGTACAGTTCTGGAGCCCCCAACACAAGCAGGACATAGAAGTATTGGAGCCAGTCCAGAGGAGGCCACCAAGATGCTGAGAGGGCTGCAGCAGCTCTGCTCTGAGCACAGGCTGGGAGAGTTTGGGCTCTGCAGCCTGCAGAGGAGAAGGCTTCCAGGAGAGCTTGGAGTGGCCTTGCAGGGTGTGAAGGGGGCTGCAGGAGGGCTGGGGAGGGACTGTTGAGAAGGTGTGGGAATGGCAGGAGGAGGAGGAATGGGTTTGAAGTGGCAGAGGGGAGATTGAAAGTGGCTGTGAGGAAGAAGTTGTTTGCAGTGAGGGTGGTGAGAGACTGGCACAGGTTGAAGGTGGTGAGACACTGGCACAGGTTGACCAGGGAGGTGTTCAGGACCAGGCTGGATGAGGCTTTGAGCAATCTGTTCCAATGGGAGGTGTCTGTCTATGGCGGGGGGTTGGAACTGGCTGAGCTTTGAGCTCCCTTCCAACCCAACCCATTCTATGGCTCTGTGGCTGGGTGGGACTGGAAGCCACTCACCGACCCATTTTGTTAGCCAGGATCCCAAAGAGGTTGGTGCCGATGAGGTAGGAGATGCTGGCAGGGAGGAAGGCCAGCCCTGAGAGAGAGAACAAAAGAATTGCAGCTCCATGGAAAAGGGTCTTGGACTTCTGCTGCTCTGGGTTGGCCTCAGTGATCCTGAGGGGCTTTGCCAGCCTGCATGGTTCTGTGATTCTTTGGTGTGAGGGTGCTGGAGGCCTGGAGCAGGCTGCCCAGAGGGGTTGTGGAGTCTCCTTTGTCTCTATCTTCCTGCCCTGGGTGACTCTGCTTTGGCAGAGAGGTCCCTTCCAACCCCTACCTCCCACTCTATGATTCTGAACAAAGAGGAATAAGCCAACTGTGTCAGTGGCAAGCTCGGGGACCATTCTGTAGCCCAGGTTCAGTATTTGCAGTGCCAGCTGCTTTCCAGCTGTTTGCTTTTAATATCCTCTTTGTTTCATATAAATACACCTGAGAGCTCAGACAGCTTCCTTATTGGGACAGGCTGCTTTATGGTTGCTTTTCTTCCCTCTCTGTCACAGCTCCACAACGTGGTGCATCCTGCAGCTTTGGCCCAGGCTCTTCTCTGGAGCTGTTCTGCACACTGGAGCAAGCAGAGGAGCCCCTTCAGTTGCTAGCAGCTCGTGGCTTGCAGATGAGCTGTGTGGGGACTCCAGACCGCCCTCAAATGTGAGGCCTCATCCAAGATCAGACTTGCTGTGGCCCCTGGCAGCCTGATCTACTTGGTGGTGAGCCTGCTGAGTGCAAGAGAGTTGGACAAGAGGAGCTCTGGGGGTCCCTTCCAGCCTGATGTGATCTGTGCCTAAAGATCTAGCGAATAAAAGTGGGGGTTTGTTAGCTGCCTACTGCCCTCTGGCCCACCCCAAAGGCTCCTTTCGAGCTGAGTGGTGAGAGGGGCAGCCCTGGCTGCTCTCCTCAGCCTGTGACACCTGCCACTACCAGGCAGCCATGCTGCTCCCCATTGTCAGAATCCTCTCGTCCATCCTCTCTCACTGCCTTGCTCATCAGCTGTTAGGCAGGATGGAAGCTGCTGCCTGACCAGAGGATAACTCAATTAGGAGCTCTCTAAAGCCTCCTGCTCCCAGGCTGCAATTCAATTGGGGCTATGAGTGTCACTTAGGGCACCCCCCAGGCTGGTTCCTCAGCCAATTGAGGTTTTATTTGTGCAGCACACACAGGCTCTGTTATCTGCAGATTACATTTGCCAGGCAGCTGGTAACGAGCATCCTGTCCTGCCTGGCACCTTCTAAGTGGCCTTGTTCTGCTCTGAGCTGCCTCTGCAAAGCCCATCTGGCTGCCACCCTTCCAGCCCAGCACGAGCCCATTATCTGCCCTGCAGAAGGCAGGATCCAGCAGGCTCCCTGAGCATGAAGCAGCCTTTCCTCCACTCTTGCTGCTGATTCCAGGCAGGTCTGTCAGTAAGGGAGGGAAGCACAGGGTGCAGGCAGCACTGAGCTGAGCTGGGAGCACCAGGCAGCCAGGGGTGAGTGACAGAAGAGATCACAGAATCCCAGAGTGCCAGGCTGGAAGGGACCCCAAGGATCACCTGGTCCAAACCTTCTAGGTGATAGCAGAGTTGAAGTGAGCTTGGCCCAGCAACCTGGCAAGCTGAGGCTTAAAACTGCCCTGTGTAGAGCAATCCACTGCTTCCCCTGGGAGGTGATTCCAGTGCCTGACTGCTCTCATGGGCAGCCATTCTCCAATGAGAATCTCCCCAGCAGCAACTTGACCCCTTCACCCTTGTCTCTGCCATGGGACTCCTTGTGAAAAAGGAGCCTCCATCCTCCTGGCAGCCTCCCTTTCTCTGCTGCTCCATGGCAGTGAGGTCCTCCCTGAGCCTTCTCTTCCCAGGGCTGCACAAACCCAGGGCTCTCTCAGCCTTTCCTCTCGTGGCAGGGCTGCCAGGCCTCTGATCGCTCTCAAGCCACCCCAGAGTGCCCAAGCAGGGCCCAGTCCTAGCTGAACGCCCTCCAGGAGCTGCTCACGGGGCAGGCTGCAGAGCTCAGCACTCACCTAGCTGCCACTTAGGGGAGCACATCGTTTGCATCATCCAGATGGGCAAGGTGGGCTCCAGCATGGCCACCCCCATGTTGGAGAAGCAGAGGGCTCCTGATGGGGAGAGAAGGCAGAAGGGCTCAGCTTTGGCCACTCTGGTGCCGCTGCAAGCAGGCAGAGAGGGAATCTCCTGAGGCAGGGCGGGCAGCGAGGTGCACGCCAGGGCCCCCCCTTACCTGCCGCTGTCAGGATGTAGGGGTCTCGCAGCAGGGTGGACACAGGAGTGCCCTTGGAGCTCTGGGGGATGGCAGAGGGCGTGGTGCTGGCTGAGAGCTGTGTCTGCACCGCCCCATCCTCAGCGTGGAGCTGGCACAGCTCTCCAGCCCGGGGAAGCCACCCAGGGCACACCGCAGGGCACCAGCTCAGCTGGGCACAGGGATCAGCACTCACCTCGGGGGAGATCTTGGAGGGCTGCAGTATGCAGAGCTGCAGAGCTGGGGGAGAGAACACTGCTTTGAGTGCATTTCTGGAGACAGCAGCCCTGCAATCCACACTGCCCTCTGGCTTCTTCAGCCTGACCAGAGCCCCCTGGGGATGCAGGAACTGTGGCCGGGGCCATTGCTGCTGCCAGCCCTGCTCCCGTGGGAGTCAGCAGCCAAACTCCCTGGAGTTCCATGTGCTGGCAGTGCTCTGTCAAGCCGTGGAGCAGTCAGATATGCAAATGCTCTCTGTAGGGCTGCCAGCTGCCTGCTGGGGAGCCACAACTAGAGCATGACAGGAATTAAATGTGGAAAAGAACAGGATTAAAGGAGGAAGTTTGCTATGGATTGGGCCTGGGTTTCATCTCCCTAAAGCTCTTACATGCTTCATTACAGATGTCTTGCATTGCATCTAGGCAAAGATGGAAACTCTGCCTGTAATTTAATTAGCTTAATAGTTCCCACTAAAAATGCACTTTTCTGGTCTCTGTGACTGCTGTTCCACTCTGAGGGCTCTTGTGGTCTGCATCTGTAATGCAGAAGGATCACCCTTGGTGATGGCAAAGTTCTTTGTGGCCTGCTGAAGAGGCTGCAGAGAGAATTCACAGCTCAGAGCTGTTGTGACTGTGCAGTTCAAGCCATTGAAGCAATCAGGGAGGTTAATAAGGAATCCTAGAATGGCTCAGGCTGGAAGGGACCTCAGAGCTCATCTGCTCCAACCTCCCTGCCATGGGCAGGGAACCTCTCAACCTAACCTGGATGCTGAAGGCCTCATCCAGCCTGGCCTTGAACACCCCCAGGCAGGAAGCAGCCACAGCCTCCCTGGGCAGCCTATGCCAGGCTCTCACCACCCTTACACTCAACAGCTTCTTCCCCAGCTCCACTCTCACCCTGCTCTACCTGAGCTCCAAACCATTACCCCTCGGCCTGTCTCCAGACAGCCTCAGTAGAAGTCTCTCTGCAGCCTTCCTGCAGGATCCCTTCAGCTCTTGGCAGCAGCTCTGAGGTCCCCCTGGAGCCTCTTCCTCTGCAGGCTGCACCCCCCCCAGGCTCCCTCAGCCTGTGCTCACAGCAGAGCTGCTCCAGCCCTGGGAGCATCTTTATTGCCTCCTCTGGCCTCTTTCCAGCATCTCTGTGTCCTTCTTCTGCTGGGGACAGCATTGGAGGTGAGGTCTGAGCAGAGCCAAGGAGCACAATCCCCTCTCCTGCCCTGCTGCACACACTGCTCTGGCTGCAGCCAGCACACAGCTGCCTGCTGGGCTGCAAGAGGGCACTGCTGGCTCCTGGGGAGCTGCTCAGCACCCAACACCCCCAAGTCTCTCTCTTTAGGGCTACTCTCAATCCAGTCTGTCCCTAGCCTGGATGTGTGCCTGGGATTAATCTGACACAGATCCAGGATCTTGACTAATCCTGACTCTATTGCTGTGTCGTGCCCTGTGGGGGAGAAAACCTCTGACTGAGCAAGAAGAGATTCAGTGGTGCTGCTGATCTCATTTGTGTTGTCTTCCTGTGCCTCTTCCTTCACACAACTCCTCTCAGGTTCTCCCCAAAACAGCCACAGTTAAACATTTTCATGGTTTTGTCCTGTTTTGTGGGGTTCTTTTGGGGGGGAAGGATTAAACCATTTGGCTTCTCACCTCCATCCAAGAGGGCGAGGAGTGCCAGGACCAGGAAAGGAGATGATTTCCCCACAAATTCATACATCACACTTCCAAAAGGGGCTCCAACTGCAAGGGACAAGCTGTATTAGAGGGTGGCAATGCCACTGTCTCCAGCACTTGGACCTGTGGTGGTCTCTGAATCCCCCAAGAGGTGTTTGGTGAAGGTGGTGAGAAGGTATCGGGTCCCTTGGGCAGTGGCTGTGGGGAGAGAAGAGGGAAGGAGGGAGAAGAAGAAGCCAGCCATGGCCATGGGGTGGCACAGGGAAGGGGCACAGCCAGGCAGGTGATGGCCAGCAGAGCCCTGGAGATGCTGCTGCTGTGGCTGTGCCTTTCCTTACTCAGCACACCCAAGGCCAGGCCTCCCAGAGCGATGCCCATGGCGTTGCCCCTCTCCGAGTCATCGGTGTAGACGCTGGCCAGCATGCCCAAGCCTGGGGGCAGAGAGAAAGCAGAGACCACCTGAGGCTGGCTGGTGCCAGGCTGCTCTCTAAAAGCATCCTGGAGTTTAGGGGACATTTATCTGCTTGCCAGCTGGGCTGTGGGGGTGTTCTGCCTGCACCAGCTGGGCAGGGCGGTGAGGAGGAGGAGTCTGAAGCCAAGGAAGGCTCTGGGTGTGTTTGTGCTGCTGATCGTTGCTGGGATGATGATTGAGCACAGGCACTGGGGTGCATTAAAGGGACTTGCTGGGGCTGTTTAGAAGGGCCTGTGGTGATAGGAGGGGACAATGGTTTGAAATTGGAGCAGAGGAGTCTGAGGTTGGACAGCAGGAGGAAGCTCTGCACAGTGAGGGTGGTGAGAATGGCACAGGCTGCCCAGGGAAGTGGCTGAGGCCCCATCACTGGAGACATTCAAGGTCAGACTCACTGTGGCCCTGTGCAGCCTGCTTTAGTTGGAGGTGCCCCTGCTGACTGCGGGGGGTTGGGTGTGATGGCCTTTGAGGGTCCCTTCCAACCCGACGCCATCTGTGTCTGAGTCTGTCGCTAGGGCATTTACCTGCCACTGAAGAGAAGGAGGAGCCGATGCCTTGGAGGGCTCTGGCGATGAAGAGCAGGGTGTAGGTGCCTGAGAAAGCAAACACTGCAGGGGAAGGAGAGAGATGGCATCAGGCAGGACTGTGGACTGAGCATCCAGACCCTGCAGAGGGTGAAAGCAGCCTCAGCTTGCACCAGTTTGGGCGCTGGAGGGAGCTGGGAGCTGCTTGTTCTTGCTTGTTACTGGTGTCTGGGCCTGGTCGCTTCTCTTCTCCTGCGTGGGGGCAGCAGCACAGCACAGACCAAAGTACTTTGTGCTGTGCTGCTGCCCGAGAAGGGCAATACTCACTGACAGTGGAGAGGAACATGATGGTGAACCCAATGAACATGGGGATGTGGTATCCTATCCTGGAGAGGGAAAACAGAGGCACCAGCTCAGGGAGGATTCCTCATGCCAGCCTGGGAGCTGCTCTTGCTGGAAGTTCCACCTCAACAGGAGGAGAGATTTCTTTACTGTGAGGGTGCTGGAGGCCTGAGACAGGCCACCCAGAGAGGCTGTGGAGTCTCCTTCTCTGGAGACTTTCAAGACCCACCTGGATGCCCTCCTGTGTGACCTACCCCGGGTGACCCTGCTCTGGCAGGTGGTTGGACTCAGTGATCTCAGAGGTCCCCTTTAGCCCCCAGCACTCTGTGATCTCAGACTGCAGCAGCAGGCAGGAGCTGCCTGTCCCAGCACTGCCCCAGGGGTCTGACCCACCTGTTGGTCAGGAGCCCCACGGGTGGGTTGACCACCAGCTGCACCAGAGCCTTGGAGGCAAACAGCAGCCCCACGCGGACGTTCTCCTCAGCCAGGAACTCCTCACCCTCCAGGCAGCTGCCTGGTGGGGGGCTGCTGGGGGGGAGCTGTGGAGGGAGGCTGCTCCTGGTCCCCGAGCCCACAGTGCCCCTGGAGCCCAAGCTGGTCACTGTGGTGGTGTCAGAGTAGAACACGAAGGAGGGAGGAGGAGCGTTTGAGGCCGGAGCAGCCAGCGGAGCCTGGGCTGGGGCGCCGGAGCTGTTGGTGCCGTGGTATTCCGTGGTGTAGAGGAAGGTGGGCACGATGGGCACTGGAGGGGAACCAGGCACGGCTGAGCTGGGGCCACGGCTCTGCTGGCCCAGCACACCCCTGAGCTGAATGGTGCTGGCCAGGGCTCGGTGTCCTGGATGCTGCCAGCACCCAGCCCTGCCCAGGCTCTCCCCGTGCAGGCTCCCTGCTGCCAGCCAGCAGGAGCTGAAGCCTCGAGGCGGCAGCCGAAGGGCACAGGGAGAGCCTCGCTCCGTACCCACGACAGTCAGCAGCATGTTGTCCAGCAGCAGTGCCACGAAGACCACCACCAGCACCAACCTCCTGGATGCTCTGCCTGCTGCCAGCCAGCCCCAGGGCCTCTGTCCAGCGGATGAGGGCATGGCTGAGAGCCTAGAGCTTGGCTCCGGCTGGCTCCTACTCCTCAGGGCTGGAGTTCTATAACCTGTAAGAGAATGCTCAGGCTCTTAGAGATTCACAGAACGGCTTGGGCTGGAAGGGACCTCAGAGCTCATCCAGTTCCAAGCCCCTTGCCATGGGCAGGGACACTTCTCACCAGCACAGACTGTTCAAGGCCACATCCAGCCTGGCCTTGAACACCTCCAGGGAAGGATCATTCTCCCTGGACAACCTCTTCCAGTGTCTCACCACCCTCATTGTGAGGAATTTCTTCCTAACCTCCAGTTTAAATCTCCCCTTCCTCCACCTTCAATCCATTGCCCTTCATCCTTTCACCTTCTCAGAAGTCCCTCCCCAGCTCTCCTGTAGCCCCCTTCAGGTACTGGAAGAACCACAGAATCAGTCAGGGCTGAAAGGGACCACAAGGCTCAGCCAGTCCCAACCCCCCTGCCATGGGCAGGGACACCCTGCCCTAGAGCAGGTTGCCCACAGCCTCAGCCAGCCTGGCCTGAAACACCTCCAGGGATGGGGGTGTTTAAGGCCACCCTGGGCAACCCATTCCAAGCTCTCACCACTCTCATGTTGAAGAACTTCCTCCTCACATCCAGTCTGAACTCCTCACCTCCAGCTCTGTTCCATTCCCCCCAGTCCTGTCACTCCCTGAGAGCCTAAAAAGTCCCTTCCCAGCTTTTTTGTAGGCCCCCTTCAGATACTGAAAGGCTACAGGAAGGTCACTTCAGAGCCTCGAGCCTCGAAGGCTGCTCTGAGCTCTCCCTGGAGCCTTCTCCAGGCTGAACAGTTCCAACTCTCTCAGCCTATTCCTGCAGGGACCTCACACTGCTCGTGGCTTTTCGCTTGAGAAAGCAGCTCCCGAGGTCACTTAGCTTCTGTGTCCTCCAAGAGCTGGGTGCTGTTCCCTGGCAGCTGGGACCACCCTCTCTGCTCTCAGAGACCATTGCAGTTTGCAGCTGGAGAGTGCTTTGACCCATTTGCACTCTCCTGAGATCTCTTGTACTGCTTCAAGGCACCGTTTAAGTCTTCTTGCACAGGCTGAAAGCACAGATCAGGCCTGTGGCTTATCTCTGGTGATCTCTCCATCTTTTATTCCATCCCTGTGCTTCAGAGATTAAATTAGGCCTCAAAGGATATTCATTTACCTTGCATGTCTTTTCATTTGACCTAATTGAACCGTTCTGGCAAGAGACAGGACTTAAAAGCCTCACCAATGTGATTAAGATCAGGGCTTCAGAGGGGCTAAGAGAAGAGAGGATGCTCAGCCACACTGAAAGGACCAAAGCAAGCAAGCAAGCAGTCAGCCCTCTGCCTTCTCACTGCTCAGGGGCAAGATGAGTGGGGCTGGGCTGAGTCCTTCAGAGCTTTCACAGCAGTAGATCCCTGAAGTCTTTATAGTGAGGGTGGAGGAGACACTGGCACAGGCTGAGGGTGGTGAGAGATGTGAGAGACTGGCACAGGTTGCTCAGGGAGGCTGTGGAGCACAGAAGCACCGAATGTGATCAAAGTGCTTCTGTGCTCCACAACCTCCCTGGTGGTGTTCAGCACCAGGTTGGGTGAGTCCTTGAGTGACCTGTTCTAGTGGGAGGTGTCCCTGCCCATGGTGGGGAGTTGGAACTGGATGCACTTTGAGGTCTCTTCCAACTCAAACCATTCTGTGGTTCTTAACACTTCCTCCAAACGTCCGCTGCCTCCCCCAACCCCCAGGCAGTGATATTTAGCACTTAACAAAAGCAAAACACTCCAAAGCCTCCATCACCAAATCAGAGCTGGGAAACAGGGATGGCTTCTCTACTGCACCCCCAGGCACTTGTAAACGCCAAATAAGAGCAAGAAATAGGGAGAGTGATGGAGCAGAGACAACAAAACTGCCTGGGCTACCACAGCCTTTACATCTCACACCACCAACCCCATCCCCTATTCAGTGCAGACCCTGCTGAGTGGAGCAGAACAAACCAAACTCTTACCCTGGAGCTCATCTTGGTGCGAGGAGCTGGCTGCTGGTGCAGGAGCTGGTGTGGGCTGCAGCTGCTGCTCCCAGTGGATTTATGATTAGCTCTTATCAGAGGGAGTGTTCTTCTTCCATGCAGATTTAATTGGGGCCTCAGACAAGTTTCATTCAGCCCTGCAGCTCTCTCTGCGTCAGAGCAGGGTGATGGGGTGGGCTGAGGGGAACTGGGAGGAGAGAGCCAGCAATGTTTATCTGCTCTCCCGGCTTTCAGCAGCCTTATCTCTCTCTCAGCGCCTTAGCTCTTGCCTGGCTCTGAGCATACTCAGTGTGCCAACCTGGGACTGCAGCAGCAGGTGGTGACAAGGGGCAGGGAATGGACTCTTCACTGGGAGGCATCATGAAATGGCTCTGCAGTCTTCTCCGGGCTGCACACCCCCAGCTCTCTCAGCCTGTGCTCACAGCAGAGCTGCTCCAGCCCTTGTAGCATCTCTGTAGCCTCCTCTGGCCTCCCTCCAGCAGCTCTGTGTCCTTCTGCTGGGGACAGCAGCGCTGGAGGCAGGCTTGGAGGTGAGCAGAGCCAAGTGGCACAATCCCCTCTCCTGCCCTGCTGCCCACACTGCTCTGGCTGCAGCCAGCACACAGCTGTCTGCTGGGCTCCGGGACTCATCTTCCATCATTTCTATTTTCTTAAGCTCCTGACGCTGTGCCCCACAATACCTTTGTCTTTAAACCAAAGCTGACAGCATCCTCCATTCAGGACACAGAGATTTACCTCAGAGGAGGGAAATGAGTCCTAAGCATGTCCACCTTTTCTCCACGGGCACATGGAGGTCATTTATCCACCTTCTGCACAGGCAACCACCTGCTGCTGACACGAGATGGGCAGATCCCAGCAAGGGATTCCCTGGGTGGGCATCAGAGCACAAGCTGAAGCCTTGAAATATATTTCATGAGCTCGCAGCTGAATCTCCGGGCTTGGAAATGACTTTCCAAAGGTCTGTGGAGTTGATGAGTAGAGCAGCACCACCATCTGCTGAGGGAGCTCAGAACTGCTCAGCTCTGCCATGGGCTCTGGGTGGGAAATCCTACAATGGCTCAGGCTGGAAGGGACCTCAGAGCTCATCTGCTGCAGCCTCCCTGCCCTCAACCAGGCGTAGCTGCTCAAGGCTTCATCCAGCCTGACCTTCAACACCCCTAGGCAGGAGGCAGCCACAGCCTCCCTGGGCAGCCTGTGCCAGGCCCTCACCACCCTCACACTCAACAACTTCTTCCTCAGCTCCACTCTCACCCTGCTCTGCCTCAGCTCCAACCCATTCCTCCTGGGCCTGTCTCTGGATCCCCTCAGCAAAAGTCTGTCTGCAGCCTTCCTGCAGGATCCCTTCAGCTCTTGGCAGCAGCTCTGAGGTCCCCCTGGAGCCTTCTCCTCTGCAGGCTGCACCCCCCCGGCTCCCTCAGCCTGTGCTCACAGCAGAGCTGCTTCAGCCCTGGGCTCATCTTTGTGGCCTCCTCTGGCCTCTTTCCAGCATCTCTGTGTCCTTCTGCTCCAGCAGAACTGGAGGCAGGATTGGAGGTGAGGGTCTCACATTTAATCAGATTCTTTTCCAGGAGCAGAGGGGCATATGGGGACAGTTGTTATTGCTGTTATCATTTTCACCCCCACCTGGAGCACTGTGTGCAGTTCTGGAGCCCCTAACACAAGATGCCCTCTGGAAGGCACTTCCATGAGTCCATCAGCTTTTCCCAGGCCATTCTCTTCAAGACATATATAATTATTGTAATTGATTGTTATTTTTTAGCCATCAGAAATATTTGCCATGAATTTTTCTTTCAGTAACCCTATGGAAATAAAAAACTGCCTTACGATTTCCTTCCTTGCCATGCCAAGGGAGTGAGGCAGAGCCAGCATTGCTGATGCCAGAAGTGTAAGAGCATCCATGGGCTGTGCTGAGGCCCAGCACGGGATGAAAATCACTCTTGACCACCCTCCCTCTGGCTCTGTGTGCCGATGGCAGCCCTGGTGCGGTCAGGCCTTGCTTGGGGAGCTTGGTCCCTGC
Source organism: Tricholaema leucomelas (assembly GCA_013400475.1). Classification (NCBI taxonomy): domain Eukaryota; kingdom Metazoa; phylum Chordata; class Aves; order Piciformes; family Lybiidae; genus Tricholaema lacrymosa; species Tricholaema leucomelas. Next base: position 151,350 of record WAAF01009346.1, on the reverse strand, counting down.
TGCTGACTCACCTGGAAGGTGCAGTGAAATGGTGCAGCAAAGGCTCCTGCACCCCTAGAGCCAGCAGCATGACACAGAAGGCTTTTAGATGCAGCCCCCCCATAAAACTCTTTGTTTTGATTTAAAATCAGTCTCTGCTGATTTTTTCTGCACTAGGAGGCTTCCACTGGACCTGCTGTTTGTTGCCTCTTGCTCTCCAGCAGGCAGATTTGCATCATCCCCTCTCAGGGCTGTTTTGTTCTCAGTCCACCAGGCCAATTTTCTCAGCCTGAGACACTAATTTAGAGCTCAACAAAAATATTTAGAACACAAAATGCTCTGTTTGGAGCAATTGGAGGTTGCCTCCTTAGGCTGCCTTTTAGCCAGGCGTTGCATGCAGGTGGAACCAGTTGGCAAAGTGGTGCTGGTGGAAGCAACCCTTGAGGCTGTCACTTCCCGAGTCCTGCTGGCTTGGGTTTTGTTAAGTCCCTTTGAGTGTTAAGAGCTCTGTAATTTGCTGGAGGTCAGGTTGCATTAGGAGGGGAGCTGAAAGCTGCCAAAGCCCTGCTGGGTTTGTGTTTAATCCACTCCGTGGCATTGCCCTTTGTCTGGGGATTATTTGTTGTGTTTGCCCCTCCTCAGCCAAAGAGTTCTCTGCCCCGTGGCTCTCCCCAGTCCTTGGTGCTTTGCTGCTCCCCCAGGCACAGGACTGCAGCAGCCCTCAGAGAGCAGAGAGATGGTTTTGGGCTGCAAGGTGGAAGCAGTTGGGTTTCTAACGTAAGGAAACTCCGTCTCACTGCGAGGGGAAGGGAAACAAACAGCAGCTGTTAGAATGGAAGCTGTGCAGAGAAACTCTGCGGGAGAGCTCTGGTGCAGCGGCGAGACACCGAACGGCAGCGCCAGAGCCGTGCTGAGGCAGTGCGGGAGGGACCCCCAAATGTCCTTCGCACACCTGGCCCAGGGCTGGGGGCACCTGCATGGGGGTCAGACTCTGCTTTCTTTCTTCTGAGTCGTTTGACCCTTCAGTCACTGCATCAATTACCCTTCCCTCTTTCCATCCTTCCTTCCTACCTCCCTTTCCCCTCCCTTTTCCTTTTACCCTTTCCCTCTATGTTTTTAAATCCTTTTCTTTCTCTTTTCACCTTTTTATCTTTCCTGTTCTTGTTATTCCTTTACCTTTTCTCTTTTCCCTTTTACCCATTTTTCTTTTTTCCCTCTTTTTTCTTCCTTATTTTCTGTTTACCTTTCCTCTTTTTCTCTCTTCTTACCTTTCCTCATTTTCCTCTTTTTCCTCTTTCCTATTCCTCCCTTTTCCCCTTTTCTCCTTCCTTCCTTCCTTCCTTCCTTCCTTCCT
>WAAF01009346.1:91578-149985 GCA_013400475.1 Tricholaema leucomelas | reverse complement strand
AGGGGCGCGGGGGCAGTGGGCGGGGCGCGGCCGCTGCTTATCTGCGCCTGCGCGGCAGGGCCGGCCCCGGGCGGCGGAGGCGGCGAAGATGGCGGCGGTGCGGGCGGTCCGCGGGCTGGTGAACGGCGCCGGGCCCGGCGGGCCCCGGGACCAGGTGGCTGCGCTCACCCGCGACTACCTGTCCCAGCCGCGCCTCAGTGAGTGCGGGGCAGGGCGGCGGGAGGCTCCCGGGAGCAAACAGGCCAGGCTGGTCCGGAGCCGAGCGGGAGGCCGAGGCCGGCAGCTGGGCCGCGGCTTGGAGCAGAACCGGCCCCGCTCCGAGCGCAAACGCTGGGTTGGGGGGGGGGGGCGCGGGGCTGCTCGGCGCCGTTTGCGCCTTTCTGAAGGCTTCGATTAGTCCCGCACTGGCAGCAGGAGCCTGCGGGCCGCCGGCTGACATGGGGCAGTTCGCTCTCCTTACTGGTAAACTGCGGAGGGGGCTGGCAGGGACCGAAGCTCGCTGTGAGGTGCGGGAGGTGACGTGGATTGTGCTCTGCTAAGCGGCGTTGAGCAATGCGCTGAGAGCAGGGGAAGTGAGGCAGCAGCCTTGCGGGAGGGCAGCGCAGCCGGGCAGAGGTTCCTTTCTCGCAGCTCAGCAGGGGGAAAGTCAAATCTGATTGAAGGTTGGTTTCTCCCTGACCTTTTCTTGCTCTAGGTGGCAATTAAAGGGGTGACCCTGCACCTAAACGGTGTCAGTCCCTAGCAGGTGGTGGCCAAGGAGCTTTGCCCTGGTGTCAGTGAAAAATGTCAGCTTGGTTTGAAAGCCAGATGGATCCCTTCCGTTGCTGCTCCCCCCCAGGCTTATTGCTCTGCTCTGGTTGGAGCCAAGAGGACTTCGCTTTCTGCTTGTGGTCTCCTGTCTAGGTTTTGGCTTTTACCCAAACTGATGTTGCTTGCAAGATGGGTATGAAAAACCTGTCAGTTGCTTTTGGTTTGTCGTGGAGCAGTTTGAGCTGGTGGGAAGGTGGGATTTTGAGTTGGTGGAGAGCTGCTGTGCAGGGGAGTGGATGCTGGCTGGAGTCGGGGAAATCTGCAGGTCACAGAATGGCTGTGAAAGACCTCTAAGGTCATCGAGTCCAGCCGTAGGCTGGGTCTGGAGAGGCAGTGTGGCACCATGTCTGGGTGGCTTTTATTTACACCCAGGGGTGGGAAAGCCACCACTTTCCTGGACCTCTTACAGGGCTTGCAGTACTAGGAAGAGGAGCAGTGGCTTTGAGCTGGAGGAGGGGAGATTGAGGCTGGAGAAATGTTTATAACTGTCTGAGGGCTGGGGGTCAGGAGTGGGGGACAGGCTCTGCTCACTGCTCCCTGGGACAGGACAAGCAGCAATGGATGGAAGCTGCAGCACAGAAGGTTGCAGCTCAGCACAAGGGCAACTTCTTGTCTGGAAGGGTTGCAGAGCCCTGGCACAGGCTGCCCAGAGAGGTTGTGGAGTCTCCTCCTGTGGAGCCTTTCCAGGCCTGTCTGGATGTGTTCCTGTGTGCCCTGAGCTAGCTTGGATGGTCCTGCTCTGGCAGGGGGCTTGAACTGGATGAGCATTTTGGGTCCCTTCCAGCCCCTGACATCCTCTGAGCCTGTGGAGATGAGAAATAAATTCTTTCCAGTGGGGATGGTGAAATACAGGAACACTTATGGACAAAGCAAGAAGTGTGAGCCCTTTGCTGCTGGCTGAGGAGGAAGTGTGCTCATGAGACAGTCATGAGATGAAATGGTTTGCTCAAGGTCAGGTTTTCCATTTCTTGGGGGCTGCTGGCACTTGGAGTCTCAGCAGAGCCTTCTTCCTAGCGTGGTGCCTGTGTGCTCCTCCTTGCTCAGGTGGAAGTTGCAGAGCCAGCTTGTGCCTCTGGTTAAGACTTTCAGGGTGTTCAGCAGACTTGAGGAGAGGAAAACTGAGGAATAAGAATTGCAGCCTCAGCCCATCTTGCACACCCCTGACCCTCAGGCCTTATCTAAGGTAGCTGTGAGTGCTGCTGATGAGAAGACTACATTGCAACAGTTGGAGGTGTAAACACCACACTGTTGACAGTCGAGACAACCCCATGGTAAGTGCCAGCCTGGAGTGGTGCCAGTGGAGTTTGTGACCTTTCCTAGCACCACAGCTTCCCTCTGCCCTGCAGTGTGCCCAAAGCCCCAGTGCTGGTGCCTCTGCTGATCTGGGGATGGCTTCTGCTCATTCTGCCCTGGCAGTGATTAACAGGCGCTCTCTTGGGCGCTTCTGCTTGTGACCCTGAGCAAGCTGTGACTCAGTGTTGCTGTGGTCCGTGGCTCAGGTGATGCTGAGCTCTGGCCAGCTTGCTCCTGGAGCAGAGCAGGAGGCAGAGTGAGGAATTCAGGGCAGAAGTTGTGTGTAGAGCTGGTGCCTTGAGCTGCTGATGTTTAAGACATGAGCCTTCTGCTGAGCTGGCTGCCTGTGTCCTTCTAGGGTGTCAACCCTTAAGATGAACCAGGATAACTCAGGGGGCAGGAGCTGTTTGGCTGAGGTGAAATTCAACCTTTCCCAGGGCAGTGCATTGCCTTTCTCTCAGGAGACAGGAAAGCTTTGGGAAGCTTTCCAAACCCCCCCAGCTTACCTGCAGAAGCTTTGCTGATCAGCTTTGGGAGCACAAGATCTGCTGGCTCTGCTAAAGCCAGACGTGGGTGGCTGCAGTGTCACGGAGCAGAACACCTCTTAGAGTAAAAACCCCAACTTCAAGGTTAGGTTTTGCTGATGTTAAGGTCCTCTGGCTGTTTGTTGGAGATAAATTGCAGTGGCACCTGCTGCTTCACAGGTTCTTAACCCTGCTTGTGTAAGATATTGCAGCTCTTTGTTTTCCTTAGCTCAGAATGTCAGCTCTGCTCTGCCCAGGCATTTCTGGTGGCACTCAGATGCCTGGATCCAGGCTTGCAGAGAAGGCAGTGGCAGTATCGTCGTAGCTCAGGTTCTTTGAATGTGCCAGCGACACAATCCAGGACCTAAACCTTCATAATCAACAGAAGTTGTTCAGAACTGGACCCCAGATCTGCTAAGCAGACTGGTGACAGGAACTGAACTTGGGAAGCTTGATAGGGAAGCTTTTGGAGGTACCTGACTCGGGGCTTGTTTTCTTCCAGCTTACAGAACTGTGTCAGGTGTGAATGGACCCCTGGTTATCTTGGACCAAGTTAAGGTAAGGGTTCAGCTCCTCAGGCATGAAGCTTTTGGAGGAAAGCTGGGACAGGTGGATCCCAGCCTGGGAAATCCATGGGTCCAGTGAGCTCTTCCAGTACCAGATCCATCGATGACTGCTGAGGAACACTCAGATTTGCTTGAAACTAATAATTTGTCTTTTTATGACGGTTTTGTGTCTTGCTTTAGTTAATGTAAAGTTGAGGAGAGTCCATGAGATAGTCTTGCCCACATCCATGGGAGAGTCTGGAGGGTTTGAGACTGTTGGGGGGTGGATGACAAAAAAGGATCCAGTGTTTGATTTTTACCAACCCTGCCAAGTGTGAGCACACAGGAGGGCACAGACCCAGTGCTGGCTTCGTTCTTGACCTCTGTCAGCAGACCAGCAGTGCCCTGTGAATGGGAACTGCAAACCCTTTTGGCTTGCTTGCAAGTTACTGCTGAGGACAAGCAACTGAAGCTGTGGGCAGACCAAAGCCAACTTTGCCAGATGCTTTCCCTCAGTATTACAGGACCTGGACAGCTTCTGGCCAGAGCTTTCTGCAGCCTACAGATCTTGTCTGCCATGGAAGGAGTTTTGTTCTGAAGTCAGTTTCCAAAGTAGTTGAGTAGTTGCTAAGCTTTAGCTTGTTTGAAGCTGAGAGCTGTTTTTTCAGAGCTGTTCTTCTGGGTTTTAACTCTCTCCACCTTCTTTCCTGCTCATCTTCAGTTTCCTAGGTATGCAGAGATTGTCCACTTGACCCTTCCTGATGGCACAAGGAGAAGTGGGCAGGTTCTGGAAGTCAGTGGCTCCAAAGCTGTGGTTCAGGTATGAGCAGGGAGGGTCTCTTGTTGCTACAGAAGAATGTTACTAATGATCATGTGTCTGAGACACCTCAGATCTACTTGGGGCATAGAACCAGAGAATTGTTTTGGTTGGAGGAGTCCTTTCAGTTCATCCACTCCAACCATTCTCTGACTCTTCCAAGGCTGGGGCTAAGCCATGTGTCTCAACACCACATCTCCATGGCTTTGCAGCACCTCCAGGGATAGGGATTGAACCACCTCCCTGGGCAGCCTGGTGCAGGCTTTGAGAAGCCTTTCAATGAAGAAGTTGCTTCTGGTGTCCAACCTAGGCCTGCCTGTGGCCAACTTAAGGCCATTTCCTCTTGTCCTATCACTTGTTACTAGGTAGAAGAGACCAACCCCCAGCTAGCTCCAACCTCCCTTCAGGCAGTTGTGGAGAGGCAGGTGGTCTCCCCTCAGCCTCTTCTCCAGGCTGAACACCCCCAGCCCCCTCAGCTTGTCCTTACAGCAGAGCAGCTCCAGCCCTTGGGATCATCTTTGTGTCCTCCTCCTGCTGGGCACGCCAGGACTGGACATCTCCAGTATTTCTCTTGAGCTGCTCTTTCATGTTAATACGAAGTCTTCTTATCTGAGAAGTGCACCCTGGTGGCCAAGGGACATCAGAGTGGCACCAGCCTGGCTGGGTCATGAGTTCACTCAGTGAATTCTGTGTGCAGTGAGGTTTGCCCTGCTGGGCTGCTCTTGCAGCGCTGTGGCTGGGCAGGCTCTTGGGCTGTGAAGCAGCACTCTGGTCTGTTGTTTTGCAAGGCATTGGAATTCCTCTCATGTATTTTTCCTTTCTTCTGCTCTGTTTCCAGGTATTTGAAGGCACTTCAGGAATTGATGCTAAGAAGACATCTTGTGAGTTTACTGGGGATATTCTGCGAACCCCTGTCTCTGAGGATATGCTTGGTGAGGACCTTCCTCTTCCTCTGAGGAGTGACCAGACTGTTCTCACACCGACCTCTTGGCAGTTGACATCTTGATTTTATTGCTGTTTCTTGCAGGCAGAGTATTTAATGGGTCAGGGAAACCTATAGACAGAGGCCCCATTGTTCTGGCTGAAGATTTCCTCGACATCATGGGTATGTTCTTAATCCAGCTCTGGTGAAGTCTTAAAGGCAAATCTGATTCCTGAGTGCAATAAGATCTCCTCTCTTGACTATCCCAGGCCAGCCAATCAACCCCCAGTGTCGTATCTACCCAGAAGAGATGATCCAGACTGGCATTTCTGCCATTGATGGCATGAACAGTATTGCCAGAGGACAGAAGATCCCAATCTTCTCAGCTGCAGGCTTGCCCCACAATGAGGTGAGTGTCCAAAGCTATAAGCCTTTGGTGGTTTGTATTCCACTAGGGTTAAAAAGTAAACTGGAGTTGAACTCTGTTCTGTAACAGCATCAGGGACAGAGAGGAACTGAAACTTGGGTTCTGTCCTCCCCAGATTGCAGCTCAGATATGTCGCCAAGCTGGCTTGGTGAAGAAATCCAAAGATGTGATGGACTACACTGAGGAGAACTTTGCCATCGTGTTTGCTGCGATGGGAGTAAGTCAGGGTGGGTGTGGGCAGTGGTGCTGAGTGAGAAATGAGAGTATGCTGAGAGCAGCTGGAGTGAAACCTTAGAACTGAAAGCAAACCATGTCCTGAGCTGCAGCCAGCAGGGCAAGAGAGAGGGTTCTGCCTCTTGGCTCTGCTGAGACCTCACCTCCAATACTGCCTCCAGTTCTGGTGTTCCCAGCACAAGGAGGACACAGAGCTGCTGGAGTGAGGCCAGAGGAGACCACAAAGATGGAGCAGCTCTGCTGTGAGCACAGGCTGAGGGAGCTGGGGGTATGCAGCCTGGAGAGAAGGCTCCACGGGGCCCTTAGAGCTGCCTGCCAGTGCCCAAAGGGATCCTGCAGGAAGGCTGCAGAGAGACTTTTACTGAGGGTGTCTAGAGACAGGCCAAAGGGGAATGGTTTGGAGCTGAGGCAGAACAGAGTTAGACTGGAGCTGGGGAAGAAGTTGAGTGTGAGGGTGGTGAGAGCCTGGCACAGGCTGCCCAGGGATGTTGTGGCTGCCTCCTGCCTGGGAGTGTTGAAGGCCCCGCTGGATGAAGCCTTGAGTAGCCAAGTCTAGCTGAGATGTGTCTCTGCCCACGGCAGGGAGGTAGGAGCAGATGATCTTTTAGGTTCCTGCTCTGTTAAAATGGAGCAGCCTAGAATCTGGCCTGGGACTGATGCCTTAATGCTGTGTTTTAGGTGAACATGGAAACTGCTCGGTTCTTCAAGTCTGACTTTGAGGAGAATGGGTCCATGGACAACGTGTGTCTGTTCCTGAACCTGGCCAACGACCCAACGTGAGTACTTAGCCTCTCTGGGCTGGGAAGAAGCTGAGCAGAATGCAGGCATGGCCCTTTGGGGCATGGTTCGAGTGCTGTGGTGTGGTCTTAGGTCTCTTGCAACCAACACAGGTCTGTGATTCCAAATTGAAGCCTCACTGGTGTCCTGCCAGCTGTCGCTGGGGCTGGCACTTGGCAGCAGAGTTGAAGTGCTAGGTGCACCTAGCAGCTTCCCAGAGGGTTTTCAAGTGGTTGGAATTGAGCCTCCAAAGCTGTTGGCATCACTGCTGCCCTGCTGCTGTCTTTCAGCATTGAACGCATCATCACTCCGCGCCTGGCTCTGACCACAGCTGAGTTCTTGGCCTATCAGTGCGAGAAGCACGTCCTGGTCATCCTGACGGACATGAGCTCCTACGCCGAGGCTCTGCGGGAGGTGCGTGGCCGAGCTGGCTGCTGCCACCGAGGGGCTGTGGGTGGAGTGAGGCTGGAGCCTGCTGCTCAGGCTCCTGCAGTTAATGTTCAGTAGTGTTCTTCAGCAGCCTCTCAGGTCACTGCTTGCCCAGGCAGGTTGGGGAGCCTTCTTTGGGGAGTTTCAGGACCTGTCTGGATGTGTTTCCATGTAACCTGCCCCAGTTGACCCTCCTGTGGCAGGGGAGTTGGGCTCTCAGATTCATAGAGTGGGTTGGTTTGGAAGGGACCTTAAGGATATCCAATTTTAACTCCCTGCCTCCCATTAGCCCAGGTTGCCCCATCCAGCCTGGCCTTGAACACCTCCTGGGAGAGGGCATCCACTTGATACCCTCACTGCCAAGACTCTCTTCCTAACCTGCAGTCTATGTCTCCCCACCTCAAGCATCCGTCCGTGTCCCCTCGCCCCGCCTCGGGCCTCCGTCCATGCCCCCTTGTCCCTCCTGACTTTCTTGTGGGCTTCTATCAGGCACTGGAAGAGGCCTACAAGAGCTCAAGGGGAGCAGCAAGCCTCAGTCTTCAGAGGCCCACTCTGAGTTGTGTGGGATGATATCCAACTGTCACACAGCTGCTTGCCTGCAGCATCCAGCACTTTGATGCTCTCGTTCCGGACCTCCCTTGGCATCTTGTCTGGTGGCTGTGCCATCCTAAGAGGGATCTGTGTGGCTGTGTTTGGAGCTCACCTGCAGGAAGAGAGGCTTTAAGCTGCTGGTCTGGCTTACTGGGGGGAGCCAGCAGGGCTGTAGGACTGCTCTGACTTGTTGGAAACCTTTTATTTGTCTGGCTTGCCCCAGGTCTCAGCAGCTCGGGAGGAGGTGCCTGGGCGCCGAGGCTTCCCGGGCTACATGTACACAGACCTGGCCACCATCTACGAGCGAGCAGGGCGTGTGGAGGGCAGGAACGGTTCCATCACCCAGATCCCCATCCTCACCATGCCCAACGATGGTGAGTGGTGTCCTAAACAGCACTGCTCCTCAGAGCGAGATCCCTTGCTTTGGATGCACAGCAGGACAGGAGATTGTCCAGGTTTCAGCCCCAGGTCCTGAGTATTGCAGCCCTTGGGGCCTGCAGGTTTCTTAGATTCGTAGAACAGAAAGGACCTTAAAGCTCGTCCAGTTCCAAACCCCTGCCACAGGCAGGGACCCCTCCCACTAGCCCAGATTGCTCAAGGCCTCATCCAGCCTGGCCTTGGACAGCTGTAGGGAGCAGCAGGGCAGTCTGTCATTCCCCAGCAGCATGAGGTCTTCACAGGACATTTTTGTTCTCTGCAGACTCAGTGAGCTGCTTCTGGAATCTTCATAGGATTTCTTTTGGAAAGGACCTTTAAGATTCACAACCTCCCTGGAGGTTTCCATTTGCACATGGCCATACTTGGTTGCCTTCTCTGTTGCTAACAAAGTGATTCTAGGACTGTTCTCCAGCCCTGTCAGGAGTGCTCACAGCTCTAATCTGTGCACCTCAGGATGTGGTTTAAAGACAATGGTTGGACTTGACCTTAGAGGTTTTTCCAGCCCAAACAGTTCAGTGACTCTCTAAGAGCACCTTAGTGGTGCATGGAGACATTGACTGGTAGCATTTCACTTTGAAGTCACTTAGCTGCAAAAAGAAGCCCTCTTCAGTGCTAGAAATGGTACAAAAGGGGTTGAGAACTGTCACACCACTGATGTGTTTTTTTGCCCCCCAGATATTACTCATCCTATCCCTGACTTGACTGGATACATCACCGAGGGGCAGATCTACGTGGACAGGCAGCTGTACAATAGGCAGGTGAGTGCCACACTGCTCACAGCATTCGCCTTTCCTCCCTGCTTTGTGAAGTACCAACACTGAGGTGCTTGGCTGTCTCTCCCTCCAGGTTTACCCTCCTATTAATGTCTTGCCCTCCTTGTCTCGACTGATGAAGTCAGCTATTGGGGAGGGCATGACCAGGAAGGACCACGCAGATGTATCCAACCAGCTGGTATGTCAGCAGCACTTCAGATGTGCCTGTGTCTAAGGGCAGCCTCAATCCAGAATGCTCCTGAGGCTTCTCTGAAGCTCTGAGTGTTGAGTGAGACCCTCTGAAGGGGCTCAGAGCAGAAGCAGGCTCCTGGCTGCCTGAGGTAAGAGCAGTTGTGCTTCCATCCCTCTAGTACGCCTGCTATGCCATCGGCAAGGACGTGCAGGCCATGAAGGCGGTGGTGGGGGAGGAGGCTCTCACCTCGGATGATTTGCTCTACCTGGAGTTCCTGCAGAAGTTTGAGAAGAACTTCATTGCTCAGGGTAAGGTCCTGCTGAGTGGAGATTGGCCTTAAACTCATGGAGTAACAGGGAATTCTGTGTGCCTGGAGATGGCATCTCCATCGCTTCATCCTCCAGGACCAATCTTTGAGGGGCCTGGGCTTGATTCCAGGGGAAATGTCACCAAGTCTTCCATCTGCCTGGGCCTTGGTTTCCAGTTATCCCTGGGAACATTCCAAGTCTGCTTGGGTGGGGCTCTGAGCAACCTGATCCAGTGGAAGATGTCCCTGTTCACTGCAGGGGAGGTGGACTGGGAGCCCTTCAGGGGTCCCTTTGAGTGCCTGGCCTCCAGCCATGTGCTTCCACCACCTCCATGGCACCAGCTGTGGTGTGAGTTCAACTACTGGAGAGGGGAAGGGATGGTATAGGAAGGGCAGGACCTTCCTGCTGCCCATCAGGGACCTGCAGAGTTGGTTTTTACCGCAGATGAACATGGCCACCTGACTGCTGACCTTGCTTTTGTCCCCTGCAATGTCTTCACCCTTTGTCTCCTTTTGCTTTGACTATAAAGCCTTGGCCTGGGTTGTGTCTCATTTCCACATCAGTGAAGTGTGAGGGTGGTGAGGCCCTGGAGCAGGCTGCTGGGAGCTGGTTGGTGCCCTGTTCCTGGAGGTGTGGAAGGCCTGGTTGGACAGGGCCTAGCTGGAGATGTCCCTGCTCACTGCAGGAGTGTTGGCCTAGGTGACCTTCCAGGTCTGTTCCAACCCAAACCATTCCATGGTTCTCAGCCTGTTTGAGAACTTCACCACCTGCAGGTCTGGGAGATCCACAAAGATGGAGGGATTGGAACAGCTCTCTTGAGAGGAGAGCCTGAGGGAGCTGGGGCTGTGCTGCTGGGAGGGGAGCCTGAGAGGTGACCTCAGCAATGGTTATAAAGGTTTAAAGGTGAGTGCCAGGAGACTGCAGCCAGGCTCTGCTGGGTGATGCCCAGGGACAGCCCAGGGGGCACTGGGTGGGAGCTGAGGCAGAGGAAGTTCCATGGAAACCTGAGGAGGAATTTTTTCCCCTGTGAGGTGGCAGAGCCCTGGCAGAGGCTGCCCAGGGGGCTGTGGAGTCTCCCTCTCTGGAGATACCCAAAGCCTGCCTGGATGTGTTGCTGTGTGCTCTGCTCTGGGTGCTCTGCTCTGGGTGCTTTGGACTGGCTGAGCTTTGGAGGTCCCTTCCAGCCCCTGGCACTCTGTGATCTGCCTTGTCCTGCCCCACACTTCAGCCTGGCCTTGCTTCCCTCAGGTCCCTACGAGAACCGCACTGTTTACGAGACCTTGGACATCGGCTGGCAGCTCCTGAGGATCTTCCCCAAGGAGATGCTGAAGAGAATTCCTCAGACCACACTGGCTGAGTTCTACCCTCGAGACTCCACTGCAAAGCATTAGCCACAGCTTCATCTCTCAGCTCCCTCACCCTGTGAAATGCTCTTTGGGTTCCTTTCTCTCACGTGTTGGTGTTTACTTGTCGCCTGTACCACCAGTCCCCAGGGGAGGTGACATTTTGTGCCAGTGTTCCACACTGATACCACTCTTTAAAATATCCTTTCCAAAGCCTGCTTGGGTCTTCAGGAAAAAAGCAGTGATGTTTTAGGCCAGCTCTTTAAAATGTGCAATAGCTCTCACCAGGCTGGCTTGGCCAGCTGGACCTTCTCGAGACGTTTCAAGGCAGTGTCTTGGGTTACCGCCACAAGTTGCAGATCTTTGCTTACAGACCAGGAGAGGGACATGGCTTAGAAAACAGAGCAAGAGTTGACTTCCTTTTGTCCCCAGCTCAGTCACACCACACAGATGGCACTGGGCTGCCCTGCTGCTGTGCCTGGAGCCCAGGCTGGTGTGTGGGGAGCCTCTGAAAAGTGCACATCACTGATTTGGTTCTGTTTAGCTGTGGCTTAAGATCCTTCAAAGTGTTCAGGAGCTGAGGACACTGCTTGGTGCTTCTCCACCTGCAAAGAGGCTTTGCAGAGGTCACAGGCCAGGGGGTTGCCATCTGAGGGTGGCACAATGACTAAATTAGAGGTTTTTACTTGAGAGGAAGTTTCCTACTTAACCCTTTTGTTGTTTTCTCTGAGCTCTGGAAATGCCAGCAGCTAAAGCATCCTGAGATCAGTGTCCCACTGTGGGTGGTTCAAGGCTTTGTGCTGCTACTGAAGGGGCTGAGATGTGACAGAAGCTTTGAGGTGGCACAGTGGTGCTGGTGGGAGGCCAGCTGCTGAGGCACATCTGGTAGCAGCTGATGTGGCAGGAGGAAGTGAGGTGCTGTGTGAGTGGATCTTTTGAACTCTGCTGTAAAACCTGCTCCAGCTGGCACTAGCTCCTGAGTCCTGCTTGAAGCTGCTGTGGTTTTGCACTCCAGGCACAGATGTGGCCAGCCAGGGGCCCTCAGCATTCCCAAGCACCACGACCTTGGCTGGCCAATCTGCTGTTGGTTTCCTCAGATGGGTTCAGGTGAGGCTCCAGGCCCAGTGCTGTAGGCTTGCTTGCTTCTCCCCAGGCTTCGTGTAGGCTAAGCTCTGGTCTGGCAAACCAAAGCATGTTGCACCTCCCTCAGCTCCCTCGGAGCTTGTCTGGGAAGGTGCTGACATGACTTGGGTGCTGGTGAACTGATTCCAGCTCTCCCTGATGTCTCCTCTGTGCAGTTCTCTGTAGTTTGTTCAGTGTTGTCCCTAACTTGGATGCAGCAGCAGCAGCTTTCTCCCGGTCCATTCCAGCCTAAAGCTGTGTCAAGTCTCTCTTCTCATGAGGTGGGGATGGGAGGTTGGAAGTGTTGGCATGAAAAATACTTTAATGTAGAGAATAAATAAATTAAATATGGAAGGTGTTGAACGAGGTTGAGGCTTTTGTGATTCTGTGGTTGGAAACAACTTGAGGCCTTTCAGCAGTGTCCTCTGAGAGGCCTTTCAGCTGTCCTCTGCCGCTGCTGTCTGCATGCACAAAACCCAGCAAAGCTCCTGACAGCTGCTGGTGGCATGGCAGAGGAGTTCAAGGTGGGCAGTTTAGGGGAGTCTGCTTGCTTGGTGCCCAGTGACAGGAAAAGGGGCAACAGGCACAAACTGGATCATCAGAAGCTCCCTCTAGACAGAAGGAACTCCTTTAATTGGAGGGTCCTGGAGCCCTGGAGCAGGCTGCCCAGGGAGGTGTGGAGTCCTTCCAAACCGCCCTGGATGCGTTCCTGTGACCCTGTGTCTGGATGATCTCCAGAGGCCCCTCTGCCCCCTGCCCTTCTGTGAGAGTTCATAATGTGCTGAGAAGCTTTTTCACTCCCAGGGGCACAGGAAGGGCCTCTCCAGCCACCCCCACACTGCTGGAGCTGGTGGCTGTGCCTGGTTGGGATTTGTCCTCCAGCTGCAGGAGCACACAGGGCACTGTGCTGGCGGAGGGGAGGAGTGGGGGTCGGTCACGGGTAAAGGCTTTGCCAGGAATGCAGGAGGGTAACCTGAGAGCTCTGCACAGCCCCTGGGGCTGCCTTGCTCTGGAGGCTCAGAAACCTTCGAAAGCTGCTTGAGGAGGAGCTCAGGCAGCTGTGGGATGGGAAAGTTCTGTCTGAGCAGGGTGAGGGGGCTGGGGGGGATTGTTCAGGTGTTCTGGGCAGCCTCAGTGCCTGCTGTCAGCCCCTCACCATGAATCCACTTGTGAGAGCTGCCTGCGGCCCCCTTGCCACAGGCTGTCCCTCAAGGCAGAGTTTGGACACAGGACTAAGAGAGGCCAAAGGTCAGCGAGTTCCTGAAATCCTCCGGCAGGTGACAGCTTTGGGGACAAAGGTTGTGCTGGGGGGGCTGAGGGCTGCCGAGCAGGGCAGCTGCTTCCCACGGGAGACCTGCAAGTGGCTCCTGGGATGTTGCTGTGCCAGAGCAGAGCAAAAGGAGTTGGGAGAAGAGTCACAGCGATTAAGCTTGGCCAGTGTAGAGCCGAGGGCAGTCCTGCAGCGGTGCCCAGGGGCAGGACCAGGAGCAGTGGGCACAGACTGGAACAGGGAGCTCTAAACTCGTTACTTTGGGGCTGGTGGAGCCTCCATCCCCGGAGTGCTTCCATCCCCACCGTGCGATCCTGGGCAAGCTGCTGCGGGTGCCCTCTGGGTGATCTCCAGGGGTCCCTGCCCACTCTGCATGGGAAGGGGTGGGATGAGTCCTGTGGCTCGGGGCAGGCTGGGCAGCGGCTCTGACACGCAGGCAAGCCCTCAGCGCCCGCACCGAGGCCAGGCGAGGTTATGGGATCAGTATAAAGCGTGTGGCTTGGAGCTGGAGGTGAAGCAGCTGTTGGCAGGCGCCAGGCGCAGGGCAGGGGCTGGGCTGCGGTGAGCTCGGCGCTGGATGGAGCTCGGCAGCCACGCAGCGGCACTGCGGGAGAGGGGATGGAGCCTGCTGCCGCTGCGCCGCTCCAGGTCAGCCCTGTCGGGGCAGTCCGAAGGCTGCTTCAGCTCCTGCAGCACCTGGAGGATTGTTTTTCAGCTAAGCATTCAGAGAGCAGAGCAGGAACTGCTCCAGCTGCGCTGGGGCCCGCTGGAGCCAGCAGGGCAGGCAGCGATGCCTTCAGAGCCTGCAGGCAGCCTGTGCCAGTCCCTGACCACTCTTGCTGCAAAGAATTTTTAACTCATCTCCAACCTCAGCCTCCCCTGGCACAATTTCAGGTCCTTCCTCTTGTCCTTTCACCTGATGCTAGGGAGCAGAGCCCAAGCCTCACCTCCCTGCAGCCTCCTGTCAGGGAGCTGTAAGGGAGCAGTGAGGTCTCCCCTCAGCCTTCTCAAGGGCCCTCATGAGACTTCTTCCTCCTGGATCCTGGAGCAGACTCATCTGCCAACCTTGGCACAGCATTGTGGTCACTCTGCACCCAGGCAGGTCCCTGGTGTAGAGCCAGAAGCTGCCAAAGCCTGATCCTGGCACAGGGCTCTGTAAGTGGCAATCCCCAGCGTTAGCTGCTGTCAGCCAGAGGCCCTGGGGCTGGCTGCAGAGTGGTTGGGTCAGACCCTGGCATAGGCTGCCCAGGGAGCTGGTGGAGTCCCCATCCGTGGAGGTGCTCAGGGAGTGTGTGGCTGTGGCACTTGGGCACAGGGTTTAGTGGCCGTGGTGGTGCTGGGTTGCTGCTTGGACTGGAGGATCTCAGAGACCTCTTCCACCCCTCATAATTCTCTCTCAACGCTGAGCTGGGAGCAGAGCCCTTCCCTGGCAAATGAGCTGAGGAAGCAAAGGGGCACTTGTGGCTGGAAGGGAGTGGTGCCCCTTGGTGCCTCTTCGGGCTGGGTGTGCCCAGAGCAAGCAGCTCCTGCCAGGGTGCTGAACAAACAGCCCCAAGTCCCGTGGCATGCAGACAGCAGGTACCACGCTCCGGGGGCTGTGCTGATCTCCCAGCTGCTGCCTCCCTGCATTTACCTCTCTGAGCTTTGGAGCTGGGTTGGGGTTTTTGTGTGTCGCTTTTTCTTTTCGGCGGTGACTAATGAGGACTGCCTGGGGGTCCTTCCTCCCCCTTCCCAACTGCCCGCAGCCACTCCGCTCCCGCCCAGCAGCACACGCCAGCTGTCAGCTCCTTTAGGAAGGGAGGAGAGCAAACACTGGACACGTTCCCCCCTTCCTGCCCCTTGGGTTTGGGCTTGGGGCTGGCAGATGTAAGGCAGGGCAGCAGGCCGGTGGGGGAGAGCTGCCGCGGGGCTATTTGCACATCAAAAGCAGCTTTGCCTCTGACCCTCCCTCACCCTGCGAGCAGGAGGTGGCTTGGTTTAATTGCTCTTTCAAAGGCGGCCTTGGTCTTGTCGCTGCTGTGATTTTAGGTCTGACTCTGCTTTACCCCCTCCCCACCTCACCCCCTACGTCGCCAGAAACTGGTGCAATGGCACCGGGGTGTGAAAAAGAAGATGCAAATCAGCTCCAAGACAGAGAAAAGCTGATTTGCATCCTCTGATTAGCTCAGCAACTAATTCAAGCTCCTTCTGGCCAAGGCTGGTTGGTGCTGGGGCAGCTGGAGCAGAGCTAACTCGGAGCAGACAAAACAGAGACCCCAGGAGCTGGGAGGGGATGCACAAACTGCTGCTGCTTCTCCAGCTTTGCCCCCCAGCACCTGGCACAGCTCTGCTCCTCACACTCAGGTGCTTCTTCAGAACTGGCACCACCTTCCCCTGGGTGCCCTGATGCCCCCTGATGCCATCAGGGCTCTTTGCTCCTTCCTCCACGTGCCCCCTCTTGGGCATGAAGCAGCAGGGCTGGGCTGCCCTGGCCAGGGGCAACTTCCCCTGCTGAGCTCCCACAGGGTCACTAAAACTGGAAAAGCCTTCTAAGGTCATCCCTTGCAGCCATCAACCCAACCCCACCATGGGCACCAAACCATGCAGCCAGGGTGGGTGACGGTCAGAGGTGGTGTGGAAGAGAAGGTGCAGCTCAGCAGAGTCCCTGCAAGTAGGTCTCCATCTCTTGCCTCCTCAGCAGCCTTGGGAGGCTCTAAAAATAACCTCCCTCACGCCTCGGGCAGAGTGAGCAGAGCCAGAGCTCGCTGCAGAGTGTGGGCAGGAGCACAGAGCAGCTCTTGGCTGTCCTGGGGACCCCTCACCCTGCACTGCGTGGGGTGAGTGCCCTGTGGCAGAGGCAGAAGGGTTGGTTTGAGGACTGTTCCCTGCAGGTTGGGTGTTCCCCCCTTATTTCTTGCCCCTCAGCTTCCCCCTTTACCTCCCCCTGAAGCCGCCAGCTCAGGCAGTGCAAACAGACCTCAAGTGGATTAGTTTGGGGGAAGAAGCAGCCTGAGTAGTCAAAACAGCTCCTCCTTGGGCTGGCTCCAGCGTCCCCGCTCTCATCTCTCCCTCCGCAGTGGTTGTGTCCCAGCTCTCTGCGGGAGGTGGAGCTGCTGGCTCTGCGCAGGGGGAGTCAGAGACGCCTGGGGCTGGGGGTTTTGGGATCTGCGGGGCTGGGAAGGAGATTGGTCCTACCTGCAGCGCAGGAGGGTGATGAGCCCTGGGATGTGGGCCGGGAGCAGAGCCAGGCAGATTCTCTGCCCCCCTGATGCCTCTGAGCTGGCTCATCTCGGCTGCATGGCACAGATAACGCCGGGCACAGAGAGGGGCAGGGGGGAGGATGTCCCCAAAGAGGACCTTGGGTGCGATGTGATAAGTGGGTGGGGGCTTGAGGGGGGAGTTCCTCATCAGCCAGCAATGGGCCCTTGTGGCCAAGAAGGGCAATGATCTCCTGGAGTGCATTAAGAGGAGTGTGGCCAGCAGGGTGAGGGTCTCCTACCCCTTTACTCTGCACTGGCGAGGCCACAGCTGCAGTCCTGGGTCCATTTCTGGGCTGCTCAGTCCAAGAGAGAGACAAGAAACTGCTGGAGAGAGTCCAGCAGAGAGCCATGGAGCTGCTGAGGGGCCTGGAGCAGCTCTGTCAGGAGCAAAAGCTCAGCCCTGGGGCTGAGAGCCTGCAGGAAAGCAACTCCAGAGGGCATCTGAGCAGTGCTCAGCAGGAGCTAAAGGCTGGGGCAAGAGGCTGGGGCTGGGCTCTTGTCAGTGGTGCCCAGGGACAGAGCAATGAGCATAAATTGGAGCCCAGGAGGTTCCATCTGACCATGAGGAGAAAGTTGTTTGTTGTGAGGGTGCTGAGGCCTGGAGCAGGCTGCCCAGAGAGGCTGTGGAGCCTCCTTGTGTGCAGAGCTTCCAACCCTCCCTGGGCACTGTGCTGCTGGGCAGACTGCTGGGGGTGCCCTGCTGGAGCAGGGGGCTTGGCCTGGCTGATCCCCAGAGCTCCCTTCCCACTCCACCCTGCTGAGATTGCCTGTGCCCTGGAGAACGGGCACACAAAGTGCCACCCTCCGTGGCTGGCTGCTGCCCAGGCTGGCACCTGGGGAGGTGCCAAAGGCCTTTTAAAAAATTTATTTATAAATAGAACCATAAAATCACCATCAGTGTACAGCAGCCACCAGAGAGGACAGTAAAAAACAAACCCCAGAACCAGCAAACCAAAACACAGACAAAAACCAGAGAGAACCTGCAGAGAAAT
This sequence comes from Tricholaema leucomelas, assembly GCA_013400475.1. Lineage (NCBI taxonomy): Eukaryota > Metazoa > Chordata > Aves > Piciformes > Lybiidae > Tricholaema lacrymosa > Tricholaema leucomelas. The sequence goes on along the minus strand of WAAF01009346.1, from coordinate 132,959 downwards.
CAGGACCTGTGGAGGCTGCGCCCGAGGGCAGCAGCGCCAGGGACGGGCACAGAGCCTTGTGCAAAGGCAGCAGGGCGATGCCACCAGGCAATCACATCACACAGCACTGGCTGCAGGGCTGGGGGGACACAGGGCAGGGCAAGTGGGCACCTGGCGTGGTGCCACCGAGGCCAGAGGGTAAGGCTGGGCAGGCGGGCACGGGCGCTGGGAGCTGTGGGATGGGGCAGCCGGGGAGGGCTCAGCTCCTCTTGGCACCCGGAGGGTTTGGCACTGGAAAGGTTCTGGTCGCTGTGGTGTGGCTCCAGTGTGGGGTGTGGAGGGGGTGCAGAGCCCTCGGTGCAGGGCTGGGATGATGCAGAAAATCCCTTCCGGCCTTGTGAGCCACAGAGGAGCTGGATGCCAGCTGGGTGCCAACCTCCAGCTCCTGGGTTTCCTCTCCAAAATGCCCTTTGGCAGGGCTGGCCAAAGGCTGGTGGCACAAAGGTGGCCCCAACCTGCAGCCAGAGGGCTGCCACTGGCACGTGAGGTTGGCTTTTCTCCAGTGGGCCATGGCTAAGGATTGGCTTGTGCTGGGTGCCAGCCCTGGGACTGGCTGGGATGCCCCAGGCTGGCATTTAGAGGGGGATTTGGGGGGCAGGTGCAAAAGGCACAGACTGGTTTCCATGTGCCACCTTGACAGGCTGGCTGGAGTGGGGTGAGGGATGCTGAACTCTGCTGCCTGGGGACAGCTCTGAGCCCTTGGCCAAATCTGTGGCATGGGATTGTGCAAGATCCTCCCCCACAGCCCTGGAATGGGCTTCCCGGGCTGGTGCCCAGGTCACGAGTGGGTAAACAAAGGCAGTGCAGTACAAATACCAGCACCCTGGCACAGCGTGGGCCTGGCTGGAGACATCCCCCCTGGCAAGCTGGATCTTGGCTGACTCCTTCCTGACCCACACTGAGCCTTGGAGGGCTGTGAGAGTCACCCCTGGGGGTGTGTGGTGCAGCCTTGGCAGCCACTGGCTGGTGGCAAGAGGAGATTTTAAGAGCTGGGGTGGCAAAGGAGCTGCAAGTGGTTGGCCTGGGCTTGGCTTTGCTTTGTGACCAGCTTCTGCTGCTGCCATCCCATGGACATAAGGGCACAGGAGGAGATAAGGCAGCCAGGGGTCCAGGCAGGGGTGGTCACAGTGAGCTCAGGGGCTGGCAGGGCAAACCCAGCTGGTTTCCCTCTCGATCCCTTGGCTCAGGCTGTGGCTTGGACCTTTCTGTTGATCCTTAAATCCTTCTGGCAGGTGGAGGGAAGGGACTTGGAGTCCTCATCCACCGGAGCAGGGCTCACCGTGGTGGGGCAGGGCCAGGGAGGAGGCTGTGCCAGAGCTGCCAGGGCCAAGGGCTGGGTGCTGGGTGCAGGGTGGGCTGTGCTCGTTAGTGAGGGGTGGCTTTGGTGGGGTGCTGGCTGTGACGAGGTGTGGGGGTGTGGGGAGGGTCCTTCCTGAGGCACTACAGCAGCTGAAGGACCAGAGGAGTGGATGTGCAGCCGGCGGCAGGAGGTGGCTCCTTGGTCCCAGGGCACCCTGGAGATCAGCACTGACCAGAGGAAGGTTGAGGGGGTCTGAGAGCAGCTTGGTGCTTCTCCAGGGACCAGCTGGAGATGTCCTGGGCTGTGGCTGCTCCTGAAGGCAGTGGGAAGGGCTGGGATGTGTCCCCTTCCCTAGAGCTGCACCACCACGAGGCCCCTCCGGAGCCCGGAGCATCCCTCGGGAATTCTGCATCGCCTTCTTCCCCGGCAGGAGCTGCTCTGGAGTCTGGTTCCCAGCTGCCCCCATCTCCAGCTTCTCAGGCCTGCAAGGGGGGCAGGAGGGGCACTGCCGAGGTGGCAGCGGGGGGAGGGGGAGCTGCTGGCACATCACCATTGGCACGAGTTGCTTCTTCACCTCTGCGACACGAGGGGCGGCGGAGGGGGCCAGGGGCTGGCCAGGCCACCAGCTGCGGGGATAAAGACATGGCTCATGTCGACTGTACAGGGGGCTCGGGGCAGGGCTCTGGCCTGGGAGAGGCTCCCACCCCCCAGCGGCGAGAAGGAGGAGGAGGAGGAGGAGGAGGCAGAGCTGCTCAGATCTCGGTGGCGATGATGTCCTCGTAGGGCACGTCGGCGCCAGGGATGTCCAGCTCGATGGGCTCCCTGCCCTCCTCCCCCGCTGCCAGCTGCTGCAGCATCTTCTCCAGGTTCTGGTTCCTCTTGTACATGTGCAAGTAGCTCTGCTGCAGCTGCTTCTGGTAGTGAATGACCTTCTCCTTCTCCTCCTTCCACGTCTGCCGCTCCTGCTGGAAGCTGGAGGTCATCTGCTCGTTGTTGTCCCGCTCGGCCTTCAGCTCTGCCCTCAGCCTCTCCACCTCCCCCTGCAGGGCCTGGGCATCGTCCACCGCGCTGCAGGGCCTGGGCACCTCCCGGGCGCCGCTCAGCTGCTCCCTGAGGACAGAGAGCTCTGCCCGCAGGTCCAGGATCTCCTGCTCCAGCAGGTTCACCTTCTCCCTCAGCAGCTCAGACTCGTTCTTCTTGCGCTGCAGCTCATTCTCACACACCTCCAGCTCCATGGCTTTGGTGCGCAGGGAGCCCTCCAGGTCCTGGGTCTTCATCTCCAGCCCTTCCATCTTCATCCTCACCTCCTTCAACTGAGCCTTCAGGCTGAGGATCTCGGTGGTCTTGCTGTTGAGCTCGGTCTGGGACTCCTTCAGCTGCTGCTTCAGGAGGGAGATCTCCCCTGACTTCTGGCACACCTGTGGGGAGGGAAGCAGCCAAGTTGGAGCTGAGCTGCAGAGAAAGTCCCTGGCACCCCATGCAAAGTGTGCTGGGCACACTCAGGCGTGGGCATGTGGAGACCCTGCCCACGAAATCCCACCCTGGACTGGAGGGGGCTTGGTGTGACCAGGAGGAGCAGGGCAGAGATTGTCCTCCTCCTTGGTGATGCTGAAGCTGCACCTCAAATACTGGCTTCAGTCTTGGGCCTCTAATTCCAAGAAGGGCATTGAGGAGCTGGAGCAGGTCCAGAGAAGGGCAGCAAAGCTGGGGAAGGGTCTGGAAAACAGGGCTGGGGAGGAGCAGCTGAGGGAGCCCTCATTGCTCTGTACAGCTCCCTGAGAGGAGGCTGCAACCAGGTTGCTCTGGGGGTTGGTCTGTTCTCCAAAGGGACAAGAGCCAGGAGGAGAGGAGATGGCCTCACATTGCCCCAGGGAAGGTTTAGGTTGGCCATGAGGAACAATTTCTTTGCTGCAAGAGTGGTCAGGGATTGGCACAGGCTGCCCAGGGAGGTGGTGGAGTGCCCATCCCTGGAGGGGTTCAAGATACCTGTGGCCATGACACTTGGAGCCAGGGTCTGGGGGCCGTGGTGGGATTGGGCTGGTGGCTGGACTCAGTGTGGAGCTTTTCCAGCCCAGGATCTTTCCCTGTGATCCTGAAAGTGTTTTGAGGACTCCTTACATGGAGGGCAGTGAAGGTGGACACTGCTCCTCGGGGCACGGTGGGCACCAGCTATGCTCCTCCTGGTACCACCACGGTGAGATGCCATGGGTGGGGTGCCCAGGGAGGGGTGATCAGGTTTGCTTCTCTGGCCTCAGGGAATCATTGCAGCAGTGTAAGGCTCATTGCTCAGCCACACTCAAGCAGGGAGCAAACCCAGCTTGAGCAGCTGGGGGAAGGTTTTGCTGCTCTCTTGATCAATGACCATGGCAAGTCCCAGCAGCTCCTGTGTGCAGGTGGGAGGCAGCTTCAGCGCTCCTCTGGGGCTGGCAGGCAGCCTGATGAACTCCGAGCTGCAGGTTGGGAACATGAAGGGGTTTTAATGATGGGATTTGATGCAGGAGAAGCTTCCTATAGGTGCTGTGAAGTGCTGGGGGTTGAAGAGGGGCACTGAGTCAATTAGGGCTCACAGAGCCTGCAGGTGAGGCAGCAGGGAGCTCCTCTGGGCTCTCAAATCCATCTCCTCCAGCCTGGGCTTAGTGACTGCACCACCTGCTTCGTGCTCAGCCCCTGCTGCTGCTGGGTGCAGGTATAGAAATCACAGAACCCCAGCAGGGTGGGGTGGGAAGGGACCTCTGGAGCTCAGCCAGGCCAAGTCCCCTGCTCCAGCAGGGCACCCCCAGCAGCTTGCCCAGCAGCACAGTGCCCAGGGGGGGTTAGAAGCTCTGCACACAAGGAGACTCCACAGCTTCTCTGGGCAGCCTGCTCCAGGCCTCAGCACTCTCACAACAAACAACTTTCTCCTGAACAGGTGAAACCTCCTGGGCTACAGTTTGTGCCCATTGTCCCTTGGCCTGTCCCTGGGCACCACTGACAAGAGTCTGACCCCAGCCTCTTGCCCCCCACCCTTTAGGTCTTGCTGAGCATTGCTTAGATGCCCTCTAGGGCTGCTCTTCTTCAGGCTCTCAGCCCCAGGCTCTCAGCCTTTGCTCCTGACAGAGCTGCTCCAGGCCCCTCAGCAGCTCCATGGCTCTCTGTGGGACTCTGCCCAGCAGTTCCCTGTCCTTGGACTGGGCAGCACAGAACTGGACCCAGGTCTGCAGCTGTGGCCAGACTAGAGCAGAACAGACCTGGAGGAGAACCCCAGGGGACCATTGCCTTTCTTGGCCCTGAGGGTACATTGCTGGCCCAGCAGCACCCCTAGGTCTGGAGAAGAGCTGCAGGTGCCAGAGCTGTCACCTTCCCTGCCCACTCTTTGCTCCCATGCTGCCAGCCCCAGACACCTCCTGGGGCTCCAATGCTGCTCACCTCCCACTGGGTCTCCTCCAGTGCCGGGGCAAAGTTGGTCTTCTCCTTCTCGTAGGACCTCAGCTTGGTCTCCAGCAGGTTTTGCTCCTTCATGAGGTTCTCCAGCTCCTCCCGGAGCTGCTGCTTCTCCTGCTGCAGCTGGAACACCTGGAGGTGAAGGACCTGCTGCGTCCGCTGGGTCTTCTGCGAGGTTTGCTTGAGCTTGCTGTTGCACTTCTGCTTCAGGCCCTCCAGCTCCTCCTTGCAGCGCCGCTGCTTCTCCTCGTAAACCTGGCAGGAGCTGATTTCCTTCTCCTCGAAGCTCATCTGCAGCTCCTGCAGCTCCCCCTCCCTCTCCAGCAGCTTCTGCTCCAGCTCCTGGATGGTGGACTCGTCGGTGGAGATGGGTGAACGGATGCAGGTGGCCTTCTCCCCGGCGTGGTGGTGGTGGTGGTGGGGGGGGGGAGCTTTGCCAGGGTTGAGGATCTTGTTGCCGCCGTCGGAGAAGGACATGGCCTTGAGGCTCATCATGTTGCTGTCCTGGAGGATGGCACACTGCAGGATGTTGTGGGCCGAGCCCCCGAAGCGGCTGATGGGTCCCATGGGCGTGACGAGAGGCTCCAGCTGGTAGCTGCTGCTGGTGCTGTGGGTGGGGAGGCTGGACATGGAGTTCCTGCCGGAGTCAGACAGACCCCCCGAGCACAGCGCCGGCTTCAGCTCCTGCTCCTTGCCTTTGTCCTGGGGGTGCAGCTGGGACAGGTGCCCCCCGTTCTCCGGGGAGGAGTGGAGGATGGCGCCGGCGCGGGGCAGCACCGGCTTGAAGGCTGTGGGTCGTGGAGTTGGCTTCTCTGCGCCCTGGGCGGAAGAGCAGAGCCCATCAGCACCGCCCGGCGCTGCCCCCATCCCTCCCGCCCCCCAGGGTGGGGATGTCTTCGATCTCCACCGAGGGCTGGCCAAAAGCTCAGGAGGGCTCTGAGCTGCCTCTGGGGGGAGGCCAGAGGCACATCTGGGGACGAAAGAGTCCCAGTGGTCCGAGTTCGCAAAAGCAGAGGGTGGCAGGAAGCCCCCAGCACCACCCCCCCAGCACCACCCATCCCCTCCCACTCCCATTTTCTCCTAGACCGGGAGACACTTTGCGGGGGGACCTACACCTGCTTCAGGGCAGCTGCAGCCCAGAGGGACCCCCTCCACTCCCGGACTCCCCCAGTGCCCCCTTACTAACCACTTCCAGCTGACTGGGAAAGGGCATCAGCTTCTGCGGCGTGGGGGTCCCAAACTCCACGCTGCTGGTCCCAGCCTGGCTGCCCAGCTCGCCAGCTGCCAGCGAGGTGTAGTCCGCTCGGTGGGAGCCAGGAGCCTTCTGGCTGACCTTGATGTAAAAGAAATCCTCATTCTTGCTGCCCTTGGAGCTGGATTTGTGGCCGGAGTCCTGGGAGAAGCCGAAGCGCAGCAGCCCGTCCGAGTACCTGTTGAGCTTCTTCAGCTGCGAGGACTTGCGGAGCTTGTACTGGGAGGCTCTGCAGTGCTTGCTGTGGAAGCTGTGGCCAGAGATCAGGCTACTGACGCTGCCCATGCTGGCCCAGGCTGGGGGGCAAGCGGTGGGGGGAGCAGAGCCTGGCTGGCGAGGGGCGAGGGCGGCAGGGAGAGGTGGCTGCGGCTGCAACCATAGCAAAGCCCTCGCTGCGCCCGGGAGCTGGAGCCTGCGGAGGCAAAGAGCAGCGTGAGGAAAGCAGAAGGGGGGGAGAGGGGCAGTGATGGGCACACGGCCAAGGGACTGGCAGGAGAGGCTGTGTCTGAGGCAGTGGCTTGCACGTGTGGCATGGAAGGGCTTGTGCAAGGGGCAGATGTGTGCCAGAGTGTGCACAGCTGCCCAGGGAGACGTGGAATGGTTTGGGTTGGATGAGACCTTTCAGGTCACGGAGTCCAACCGTTAGCCCAGCACTGCCAGGGCACTGCCAACCCATGGCCCTCAGCACTGCATCTCCAGGGCTTTGAAACCCCTCCAGGGATGGGGACTCCACCACTGCCCTGGGCAGCCTGGGCCAGGCCTTGACAGCTCTCAAGGGGCTCTCAATTGTTCCTCATGGCCAAGCTGAACCTGTCCTGGGGCAACCTGAGGCCTCTTGTCCTATCACTTGATCCGTGGCAGAAGAGCCCAATCCCCAGCTGGCTCAGCCTCCTCTCAGGGAGCTGCAGAGAGCCAGAAGGTCTCCCCTCAGCCTCCTTTTCCACAGACTGAACCCCCCCCAGCTCCCTCAGCTGCTCCTCCCCAGCCCTGCTCTCCAGCCCTTCCCCAGCTTCCTTGCCCTTCTCTGGGCCTGCTCCAGTCCTTTCTGGGGTGAGGGCTCTGTGTGTGCAGTCCAGGGATGGGTCAGTGGGTGCAGCTGAGGTGCTCAGTGCCTGGTACCCCACTGCCAGCCCAGGGCTGCTCTGTCCCCATCCCTCTGCAGAGAGAAGGCAGGGAGGAGCCTGACTTTCCCCTGAGCCTGGAGACAGCTCCAGGAGCCTCCCACAGACTGTCTGGCACCCACCGTGGCAATGCTCCTGGATGTCTGGGAGCATCCTGCCCTGTTCCTGGAGGCTTGCTGGAAGCTGCTGGGTATGGTGCACCTGAGGCCAGGAGGGGGCTGAGATATGGGAGCCTCTAAAGACCAGGAGAGGAGGAGAAGGGATTTGCAGTGATTCTTGGGTGCCTAATGGGCACCAGTGCCACAAGCACCCCTGCCTGCCTCTTGTTCTGTGCTGGGTGGATCCTGTCCTCGGCCCTGTGGTCACAACCTCCCCCACATCAGCATCTGGCTTCCTGAGTTCTCTCTCGTTTCCAGGCTCCTCTTAACCCACCCGAGAAGGGGAGGCTGTGAGGGTTAATTACTCTTGATGTTGGTGCAGCACTGAAGGAGGGGAGAGGCTGGAGTGAGTGTGAGCATTGTGAGCAGGGTTCAGAGCTATGTGGGGCTGAGCACTCATCCTCTCTGCTGTGGAGGGGAGGAAAGAATCCCACACTGCAAACTGCTCTGGGACACCTGGCTCCCAGAGCCAGGGCTGTAGTGGAGATGCATCTTCCATCTAGGTAAGTGAAGGGTGAGGTGGGGAGGAGGGGGAAGAGCTGCCAAGAGGCAGGAGCTGATGCATAATCCAAGTGAGCTGAATCCTGTTTGCACAGGATGAGGACGCAAGAAACAGTTCTGCTGCACACTGCAGCTCAGAGCTCCCACTCCTGCTGCTGGCAGCACTCTCCTCCAGAGCACAGAACAGATCAGCTTCAAAGGGACCCTGGAAGGTCGTCTTGCCCAGCCTCACCCCAGTGAGCAGGGGCTTGGACTCGATGATCTGCTTGGGTCCCTTCCAACCCCTAATATCCTGTGACCTCCAACTAGATCAGGTTGCTCAGGGCCCCATCGATTTGACCTCGAATGTCTTCAGGGATTGAGCCTCCACCACGTCTCTGGGCAACCTGTTGCAGCATTTCATGCCAAGGTGACACTGCCTGAGCTGATGTCCCAGGGGTAAAATGTGCCCTGGCAGTGGGAAATGGGTGGGTGGTGGAGGGGGTGCAGGCACCGTGTGCCAGAGCATCCTCACTGCCTCAGCCTCCAGGTCTAGAGAGCTGTTCCCATTTTCCCCCCACCCCCTGCCTCACCTGCTCCAGTGCAGGCTCCTCTGCATCCCAACCTGTGCTCAGCCCTCAGCTTTGGTTGTTTTCTTTTCTCCTCGGTGCCCTGAGGCCCAGACTGATGAAGTGCCACGGCAAAGTCCCAGCAAGACAGACTGTCCCCTTTAATCCCTAAATCCATTTCGGGGAGATTAAGAGAAGTAAGACAGAGCTGAGGCCTGAGCTGCTGCCTGGGTGCTGACCTGCTCCCAGAGATGGATGCCTTTGGGCTTCTTCCTTTGTAGCGGGGCAGAGGCACAACAAGCGCGGAGGGGGAGGACTTGCTGCAGGGAGGAAGAGGATCATTGGCACAGGAGGCTGCTCTGCTCTGCCAGCGTCTGTTCCTGACACCAGGCTGGTGTGTGTGAGCTGGCAGAGGAGCAAAGGAGATGGCACAGCAGCAAAGATGCCAGTTCTGCTGCCAGCAGCCGAGATGGCCTGCCCAGAATCACAGGAGGTCAGGGGCTGGAAGGGACCTCCAAAGCTCATCCAGTCCAACCCAGCTGCCAGAACAGGATCACCCAGAGCAGATAACACCAGATCCTGGGGTAGAGGGCAAAGAAGGCATCCTGCATGGAGAAGAGTGTGGCCAGCAGGGCAAGAGAGGTTCTGCTCCTCCTCTGCTCTGCCCTGGTGAGGCCACATCTGGAGTGTTGGGTCCAGTTCTGGGCTCCTCAGTTCAGGAGGGACAAGGAACTGCTTGAGAGGCTACAGCAGAGGGGCCTGGAACATCTCCCTTAGGCAGAGAGGCTGAGGCACTTGGGGGTTCTTAGCCTGAAGAAGCCCAAGGTGGATCTGGTCAAGGCTGATCAGCCCTTCCAAGATGGGTGTCAGGAGGGTGGAGCCAGGCTGTGTTCAGCAGTGCCCAGTGCCAGGACAAGGGGCAGTGGGCACAGACTCGACCATAGGAAGCTCCATGTGAGCACAAGGAGGAACTTCTTTCCTTTTAACAGCAGAGCCCTGGGGCAGGCTGTGCACAGAGGTGAGAGAGTCTGCATCTCTGGAGAGAGCCCAAACCCACCTGGACACCATCCTCTGCAGCCTGCCCTAGGTGAGCTGCTGTAGCAGGGGCTTGGACTGGATCATCTCCAGAGGTCCCTTCCAGCTTTATTATTCTCTGAGGTGCCCCAAAGCTGGAGCAGAAGCCTGTGCCCTCTGCTGCCTCTGTGTGCCCCCAGCTGTGCTGGCTCCAGAGCCCTTCTCTTTCTGAGGCCATGCGTGGATGCAAACTCCTCCACGGCTCTCCAAGTGCTCCTTTTCAAGTCGAAAGAGTGGAGGGGAAGAAAAGAGCCATGCCCAACCCCCTCAGGCATGTGTAGGAGGGCTGGGATTGATTGAAACACCTCCTGCCAAGAGGCTGGAAAGTCCCAGCTTTCCCTCCCCACATTTCTCCTGCTGCTCAGAGCCTGCCCTGCAACGGTGCCAGGGATGGGGACATCTCCCACCTCTCTGGGCAGCCTGGCACAGGCTCTCCCCAACCCCCACTGTCAAACGTCTCTTCTTTCTCTCCAGTCCAGACCTCCCTCTTTTAGTTCCAACCATCACAACAGGTCCTGCTCAGAAGCCTCTCCACAGCTTTCTTCTTAGCCCCTTTAAGCCCTGGAAAGCCACCAGAAGGTCTCCCTGGAGCCTCCTCTCCTCTGGACTGAAGTCTCCCAGCAGAGCCTTTCCAACTCTACCAGCACTGCTGTGGCCTCCTCTGGCTCCTCTCCAGCAGGTTCCTGTCTGTGCTGTGCTGAGGGCTCCAGAGCTGCCCCAGTACTGCAGGGGGGGCTCAGTAGAGCACAGCAGAGGGGCAGAATCCCCTCCCTGCTCTTGCTGTCCACATTGCTGGGCATCAGCCCAGGACAGGCTGGGGCTGTGCTGGCAGTGCTCCGTGCCAGCTCCTGTTCAGCTTTGCAGCCTCAGCACTCCCAGGTCCTTCTCCACAGGGCTGCTCTCCAGGCTGGATTGATACCAGGGAATGTCCCAGCCCAGAGGCAGGACCTCACAGTTGTCCTTGCTGAACCTCACTTCCCAACCCTCCAGGATGCTTGGAGCCTGACAGCCACTCAAACCCAGCCCCAACTCTCTCTCCAGCTTGTCCAGGTCCCTCTGGATGCCTTCCCTGCACAAGGACGTGCCAGGGCTGGGTGCACATCGCCTGCTGCATGCTCACATGTGCCTGCCATGGTGTGATGATGATGCCCCCAGCCCATCTCTGCCCCTGAAGCCAACCACTGCAGCTCCCCTCACCTGCTCAGCCCCCAGCCCCACCTGGCTCTTGGTGACTTTGAAATGTGGTTTCCTGTGCCAAGAAAGGAAAGGCAGGGAAGACCTCAACCTCTGCCTTCCCTCCCACTCCACTGCCTCCAGATAAACAAACCCTTCAAAGCTCTTTTGTTGGTGCCAGTGGGGAGGGGGCTGGGGGTGATGCCACAAGCCCTGTATGGGTCAGACCATGGTGGCATGGTGCTGAGGGCACTGCCTATGCTCCTTGACCCTTCCTGGGACTTCACTGACCCTTCCTGAGACTTCACTGCACCTACACCGAGGTGCAGTGTGGAGCTGGGAGGTGTGGGAGGAGGGGGTCCAGCAGCCATGTCCCAAGGGATGGACCCCAGTAAGCAACCTGCAGCGTGGGCTAAACCCACAGGCCCGAGGCTGAGCACGTGGATGCACCCACTCCTATTGTGTCAGATATGGGGGGGGGTGGGGAGAAAAACCCCCATGAATGGCATCTCACATTGCTTGCAGTCATCCCTCCCTGCCACCACACGTGGGAGAGCCTCTCCCCATCGCCTGCTTCCTCCACGGGCTGCAGGAATCTCATCTCCTGGCAGCAGTTTCCTGGAAGCTGCAAGAGGTTTGTGGGGTTGTTTTTTTTCACAGGTGGTTGCTTTCTCTGCCTTCCCCAGACAGGTCACCTCAGACAGAGGCTTCATTTCCTTGGCAGTGTTCCTCCCTCCCTGCTGATCCTGTTCTGCTCCCCGCGCTGGGCGACAGCTTCCTTCCCCCCTGCGCTCCCTCGCCCACTCCTCTTTCCCTCCTGGATTAGTCTTCGTCATTCCTCTGCAGATGCTCCCACACATTTGGGTGTTTGTTGGTAGATGCAGAGATAATACAGCAGCAGCAGCTGCCAAGAGCCTGGATCCAAGGATCATGAAGGTTGGAAAAGACCTCAAAGATCATCGAGTCCAATCAAGTGGGCTCTGGGCAGCCTGCTCTAGGGTAGGGGGTCCCTACCCATGGCAGGGGGGGTGAAACTGGCTGGTCCCTTCCAATTCTGCCTGCTTCTATGGTTCTAACCATCAATCCACCACCACTGTGCCCACTAAACCATGTCCCCCAGTGGGGATGGCTCTGGAGTCCATTGCACTTAAGGTCATTTCAATGCACGTGATCCAGGAGCAGCCTCCTTCCTCTTTGCCTCCATGGCTGCTGCTGTTTTACTCCTTGATTTGGGCCTTTGAGACAAGGGAAATGTGGCCCCAGGGGAAAAGGTGGGCATTTCCGTGGTGAAAAGCCACCCAGATACTACATGGAGCATCTGACCTCTGCCCCAAGGAGGAGAATGACTTAACCCAAACCTTGGCAGTGCAGCAGCCCCACTGAGGTGGGCTTGGGAGCTGCAGCCACAACCAGGTTCTGATTTCTGGATGCACAGCCCCACAGGCTAACGAACACCAGGCTGAAGAGCTGGAGTCAGCTTGTGCTGGCCAAGCAGTGCTGCTTCTGCTCAGACTTTTGTAGAGTGGCTTCAGTTGGAAGGGATCTTAAAGACCATCCAGTTCCAACCACCACCCCAGGTCCTGCTCAAAAGGTCTGCCCACAGCTTTCCTCTTAGCCCCTTCAAGAACTGGAAGGCACCAGAAGGTCTCCCTGGAGCCTTTTCTCCTTCAGGCTGAACACCATGGGCAGGGGACACCTCCCACTAGGCCAAGCTGTGCCAGGCCAGGTTCAAGCTGGATGTTAGGGGAAAGTTCTTGCCAGAGACAGTGATTGGCACTGGAGTGGGTTGCCCAGGCAGGTGGTGCAGTGCCCATCCCTGGAGGTGTTTAAACAAAGCCTGGGTGGGACACTTGGTGCCCTGGTCTGGGTGATTGGACAGGGGTGGGGAATAGGTTGGGCTGGAGGAGCTTGGAGCTCTCTTCCAACCTGCCTGATTCTATGATTCTGTGTTACTCAAAGCCTCATCCAGCCTGGTCTTAGTTCCAGGGATGAGGCTTCCACAGCCTGTTCCAGTGTCTCACCACCCTCAGAGCGAAGAACTCCTTCCTAATGTTCAGTCACTCCTCCCCTGCTCAAGTTTCAATCCAATGCCTCTTATCCTCCTCAGAAGTCCCTCCCCAGCTCTCTGTAGCCCACTTCAGTCACTGGAAGATGTGGTCCGTGCTAGATAGGATTGTCCTGCTCCGGCAGGGGGGCTGGACTCGGTGATCTCCTTGGGTCCCTTCCAACCCCTGACATCCTGTGAGCTGTGATCCTGGAAGGCTGCTCGAAGGTCTCCCTGGAGCCTTCTCCAAGCTGCACAGCCCCAGCTCCCCCGAGCTCATCCCACTCTCCCCAGGCTCAGCTTCCATCAAGGCTCTCCGAATCCTGCCCGTTCCTTTTTTACTCTGTCTCCAAAGAAATGGCAGCAGCAGGGCTTGAGGAGCCTCCTCGGCAGGGCAGACCTCGCCCGCAGGCTGCGATCTTCACCCTCCTCACGCTAGTGGGGCTGGCTTCACACCCGCCCCGGCAGACGCCGTCCTGGTGGCGCTCAGCTGGGGCTGGTGGCTGGCGCAGGGCCCCTTCGCGGGGGCTTTTCATTCACTCCCCTTCATTGTCCCCTGCTCATTCATTGGCATTCATTGGGATCGCTGCGATGGGAGCGGGGAGTGAATCGCAGGCCTGGATGCACAAAGGCAGCGCCATGTGTGCTGGCCCCGCAGTGCCAGCGGCGGGGGGGGACTCGCACACGCTCCGGATGAGGAGTAGGCAGCCCTCAGTGACACCTCTCAGCCGCTCTAAGAGCCCAGGAGTCCATCAGACTTCATCTTCCTTCAATGGGCGCTGGGAGAACTCACTCCCACTGCCGGCTGCTGCCTGCGGGAGCCAGCAGCGCCGCCAGGGCTTCGGGTGGGCTTCGTGCCACAGCACAGTGGGGCCACGAGGGGGTCTCTGTCAGTGTCCCCTGGCAGCTGGGCACCTGCACCGCGGCCACGGAGCCTGCTGCAAGCCCTGGAGGTGAAAGCCTTTGGTAGAGAGGGAAGGTGCAGCAAGAGGCTCAGAATCTCAGCATGGTAGGGACTGAGCTCAGCCGGACCAAGCCCCTGCTCCAGCAGGGCACCCCCAGCAGCTTGCCCAGCAGCACAGTGCCCAGGGAGGGTTGGAAGCTCTGCACACAAGGAGTCTCCACAGCCCCTCTGGGCAGCCTGCTCCAGGCCTCAGCACCCTCACAACAAACAACTTTCTCCTCATCTCCAGATGGAACCTCCTGGGGTCCAGTCTTTAATTGGAACTTCCTCTGCCTCAGCTCCCACCCAGTGCCCCTTGGCCTGTCCCTGGGCATCACCCAGCAGAGCCTGGCTGCAGCCTCCTGGCACTCACCTGCACATCTTGATAACCACTGCTGAGGTCACCTCTCAGGCTCCTCTCCCAGCTCCCAGCCCCAGCTCCCTCAGGCTCTCCTAACAGAGCTGTTCCATTCCCTTCAGCATCTCTGTGGCTCTGTGCTGGACTCTCTCCAGCAGTTCTGTGTCCCTCTTGAACTGGGGGTCCAGAACTGGACACAGCACTGCAGGTGTGGCCTCAGCAGGGCAGAGTAGAGGGACAGGAGAACCTGCTCTGTTCTGGGTGCTCCTGCTCTGGCAGGGCTTGGGCTGGATGAGCTTTGGAGGTCCCTTCCAGCCCCTGGCACTCTGTGAGTCTATGCTAAGGCTTCCACAAGTTCTCTGAGCAACCTCCTCCAGTGCCTCACCACCCTCACAGTGAAAACCTCTTCCTGCTGCCCATCTAACCCGACCCAGCTCTGGTTTCAGACACTGTCCCTCATCCTGGCACTCCCAGTCCTGGTCAGAACTCCTTCCCCAGCTCTCCTGTAGCCCACCTCAGGCACTGGAAGGCTGCTCTGAGGTCTTTCTGGAACCTTCTCTTCTCCAGACTGAACAGCCCCAACTCTAAGCCTGTCCCCAGAGGAGAGGTGCTCCAACCCTCACAGCCCTGCCCTTGAGGTCCTCAGCTTTGCTCAGACCACAGCCCAAGCTCTTTGCCACTGCTTTACAACCCTCCAGCTGCCAACCTTCACTTGACCACCCATGCAGACACCCCACCTGTGCCACCCAGACGTGGCCAGACCTCCTGGCAGCTTCCTCCCCACTGCTGCCAGCAGCTTCCCATCACGTGGAGCTGCTCAGCGACTCAAGAGCTCAGCAGCCGGAGCAGGCAGCTCAGTCATGCTCCCTGCACGGAGGGAAGGCTGCCACGAGGCACAGTGAAATATTGCTGGGGTGGGCAGAGAGATCAATTCCTAGCAGCATCTGGCTTCTCCCACTAATGAGCAGCCAACGCTGCAATTAAGGCTCTGCTAATTGGAAGCTCAGAACCGCTCTGGTCCCTGCTTTCCCCTTCGGCAGGGCTGTGGCAGTCACACCTGAATGGCAGTGCCAGCTCCAGGGCACAGCCACCTCCTCCAGGCCATCCCCCTCGTGGCAGGCAGCACCACTCCATGGGAAGCAGCCAGGTCAGCCCTGAGACCTCGCTATGCCATGGCAGCTGGGGCACCAGCGGCAGGGGCACCAGTGGCAGGGGCACCAGCACTGGGGCCAGCAGCAGCTTCTCATGGGACCCCTCTGCTAACAGGGCAAGCTCTGGGGAGAGAGGGTTGCAGCCTGGGGACCCTGCCAGGGACTCCCTGCCCTAGGCAGAGCCTTGCAGGAGCTGCCACCCCTGGCAGTCCATCCCCACGGAGCTGGTGGGTGCAAAGGATCCTTCCCGTGGGGGGGGTGCAGGGGCCCTCACTTCCCTGCCATGGGTGAGCTATTTTGGGAAGCGTCTGGGGCTGGCAGCTGGTGCTGGGGTGGGTGACAGCTGAGCAGGGCTTTCACTTGGGATCTGCCAGGCCCTTGTCACACTTCTATTTCTGACCCTGCAAAACACAATCTGCCAGGGGGTGAGCACTGGGGAGGGGTGGGGGCAATCCAGAGGAGCTGGGTGCAAGGGACTGGCCTGTGTTAGCAGCTCAGCAGCTCTCTACACCTCGCAGGTGCCTGCAAGTGCAAGTTGCAGAGACGCTGGCACAGGTTGGCACAGAATGCCAGCGTGGGTGGGGGTGGAAGGGACTTCTAGAGCTCAGCCAGCCCAAGCCCCCAGCTCCAGCAGGGCACCCCCAGCAGCTTGCCCAGCAGCACAGTGCCCAGGGGGATTGGCAGCTCTGCGCATAAGGAGACTCCACAGCCTCTCTGGGCAGCCTGCTCCAGGCCTCAGCACCCTCATAACAAACAACTTTCTCCTCATCTCCAGATGGAACCTCCTGGGCTCCAGTCTGTGCCCATTGCCCCTTGGCCTGGCACTGGGCACCACTGACAAGAGTCTGGCCCCAGCCTCTTGCCTCCCCCAGCTCCTTTAGTTCTTGCTGAGCATTGCTCAGATGCTCTCTGGAGCTGCTCTCCTGCAGGCTCTCAGCCACAGGGCTCTCAGCCTTTGCTCCTCACAGAGCTGCTCCAACCATTAACCTCATTCCAGCCTGGGCAGCACCAGCGTGGTGAGGTTTATGTCTGGTGCCCTCATGAGCAGCCAGAGCAGTGAGGTTTGGTGTCCTGCACAGCTCCCACACATTGTCTCTGGGTCCAACTGATGGAAAGGCTCTGCCTGTCCAGCTAAAAATAGCAAGAACTTCATGTAACTTGAGATCAGCCCTAAATAACTTCTGCTGCCAGCCTGCCACTTCCACAGGCTGTGCACATTGTCCCCTTCTGTCCTCCTTTCCCTCTCCCAATCAGGGATAAAAGAGTAGTGAGGGACCAAGGTCCTGTTCCCCACTGCTTGTGCCAAGCTTCTTCCACAAGCCTGTCCCTGCCCAGCCACCAGGAAAGAGCTGGACTAAGGCTCCTTCTGCTGCAGAATTCCCCCAGGAGCACGGAGGGGAGAAGCATCCTCTGTGCAGAGGGAAAATTTAGAAGTGGAGCTGCAGGCTGCCATGGAGACAGAGCTCTGTTTGCAATCTTCTTGCTTTTTATTGTCTCTCCTCCTCTCCCAGGCGGCTGAAAAGCAGCCAGGAGCATGGCCTGCCCTGCCTCCTGTGCTCCTGCAGCCACAGCTGCCCAGCCCACCTTGCCTGGCTGCTGGCTCAGTGCTGAGGAGGCAGCTGGGTCTCCTTCCTGGTCCCTCACCTCCTCTGAAAGCCTTTTGGCACCTTCTTGATATATCTGGGGATCATAACACGAATCTGTGCTGCTTCTTGTGGCCTTTCAGTGTCTTGAGGTGGCCTCCAAGACAGCTGGGGAGGAACCCTTTAGGCTGTCAGGTAGGGATAGGACTGGGGGGAGCTGGGCTCTGTTCTGTGCTGCCCTTCCTTGGTTGTGGCACCAGCCACACTCTGGTCTGGGTATCTTTGTACCCTGCTTGACACTCAGCCAAGAGGGAGCTGCAGAAAGGCAGCTCCTGCCTGTTGCTGACGAGTCAGTCTCAGTCCCTGCTGTGAGAAGCATCTGCTTGGCTGCTGCTTTCTTCTCATCCTTCAGCTCCCTGCTTTGCTTTGCTGCCTTCTTTTCCTTCAGCTCCCTGCCTTGCTTTCCAGAGGGTTACATGGTCCTGGCCCTGCTCTGCTCTAACAGAGCAGTGGCAGGAGAAAAACAACAGAGAGAAAAGGCAGATTCAGTTCTTGTTTCTGATTTTCCTCCTCCTTCTTTATTCTTTAGGGGTTTCCCTCCCCCCAGTTGTGGCCCACTGTGACTACCACCCCCCCTGATGCTTGGCTGCCAAGCAGAGCAGTTCTCTCAGCAGAGAAATGTACATCGAGGTTGCAAGGAACATTCAATTAACCTTTGAGAGGAGGTGATCCATGACTGGCTCATGAGATGTCATTGCACTGTTGGAAAACCTAAACACTTGCACTTCAGAGGAGCAGCTCTGCTGAGGCAGTTGCTAAAAGGCAATTCCCTCTCGAGGTGTTTGAAATGAGAGCAGAGCAGATTTGGATTGGATGTGAGCAACAAGTTCTGTACTGTGAGGGTGCTGGAATGCTGCAAACAGGTTGCCCAGGAAGGTGGTTGAGGTCTCATCCCTGGAGACACTCAAGGTGAGGCTCAGCAAGGCTCTGAGCAGCCTGATCTAGTCGAGGATGCTCCTGCTGGCTGCACAGGGGGGCTGGACTGGATGAGCTTTGGAGGCCCCTTCCAACCCAAACCATTGACTCTGTGTTCCTTCCAACGTGCTCCCTGTGTCCCAGGAGAACCAGCCCTGCCTCGTGTCCGATACCTGCCGTGGGTATCTGTGCCCAGGCAATATGGCAAGTGGCCAAATCCATCCCTTCTCGATCTAGGAAGCCTTGAGACACTGAGCAAACAGGCAAAGCCTGTGCTGTGGCACAGGACGGACCTTTTGGAGGCTCCCTTCCAGTCAGGGTGCAACAAACCCCCAGCTGCAGCCCCTCCAGCTCTCAGACCCGAGCACTGCCAATGCCCTGTGGGGGAGAGCTGCTTGGCTCTCCAAAAATCAGACCCTGGGGAGATGAAGCTCTCCTCAGTGCTCTACAATCCTCTTCCAAGCAGCAGAGCGTGCACAGGCATTGCTACCCTCTGCTGG
Source organism: Tricholaema leucomelas (assembly GCA_013400475.1). NCBI lineage: Eukaryota > Metazoa > Chordata > Aves > Piciformes > Lybiidae > Tricholaema lacrymosa > Tricholaema leucomelas. The sequence continues at coordinate 114,819 of WAAF01009346.1, read as the reverse complement.
AAGGAGCTGCCCTGCACGGAGGCCTCACACTGCCCAGGAGATGCTTCGAGACCTGCCAGCTCAGGAGGAAACCTCCTGTGTGTGAGGAAGAGGAAGGGCTGAAGCCAAACACTGCTGCTGAGAGCCCCAGTTGCAAAGCCATGCACGGGCAGCATTTGTTCCCATGGCTCTGGAGCAATCCCAGTGCTGCTTCTGCTGCAGTCCCTTTCCTCCCAGGTTTTGCTCTCCAAAGCCAGGTACTGGCCACATGTTTGCACATTCAGGGCTCCCCAGAAACGATGTCTTGAAGCAGTCTGAGCCTGCCTGCCCCAGGAGGCAAGCACAAACCCCCTGACAGCAGCACACAACCTGCAGAGGGAAGACTTTGTGACCACCTGCCAAATCTGTCTGCATTCCCTGTTCTTTTTAACTAAGCCCTAATGGCAGCAGTCCTCTGGTCCTGCCCACTCCTGCCACACACCTCCACCACTGCTCTGCTCTCCCTGGCTGCTCCATGCCTCCTCCCTGCATCCCTCTCCCTTCACACACCTCCACCACTGCTCTGCTCTCCCTGGCTGCTCCATGCCTCCCTTCCACACACCTCCCCCGCTGCTCTGCTCTCCCTGGCTGCTCCATGCCTCCTCCCTGCATCCCTCTCCCTTCACACACCTCCACCACTGCTCTGCTCTCCTTGGCTGCTCCATGCCTCCCTTCCACACACCTCCACCACTGCTCTGCTCTCCTTGGCTGCTCCATGCCTCCCTTCCACACACCTCCACCGCTGCTCTGCTCTCCCTGGCTGCTCCATGCCTCCTCCTTACATCCTTCTCCCTTCCACTGAGGACCTCCTGTGCAGCGACGCGCACAGAGCTTGGGAAAGCCCCGGCAGAGCAAAGCCCTGGGCAGCCAGGCAAGACAGAAGATCAATCCTTAGGCAAGGGGTGGATTTTTAAGACCTTCCAGGAAAAAGCAACACTTCTAAACACAAACTGAAGTCAGTGGTTGGAGGTGACTAGAGTAAAAAAAAGGCTCTGAGTTTCCCATCAGTGCAAAGCTCTCTCTAAGCACTGCAGGACTAAGGTCCCATGGCCCTGTTAGAGAGTCACAGAATCAGAGAACCGTTTGGGTTGGAAAAGGTCTCTAAGATCATCCAGTCCAAACAGCAACCCAACACCACCAAACCCTGTCCCCATCTGCCATGCCCACACATTTTGTGAGCACCTCCAGGGATGGGGACTCCACCACCTCCCTGGGCAGCCTGTGCCAGTGCCCGACCACTAATCTCCATCTAACCCCCCCAGCACAATTTCAGGCCATTTCCTCTCATTCTATCACCAGATATGATGGAGCAGCACAGGGACATGGTCCTGCCTCTGCCACTCTCTGCTTCCAGGAGCAATTTTAGCAGCAGCTTCCTGAAATGGCTGCAGTGATACTATCTCTTCACACTTGTCCACGCAGCACCTTGCACCACAGGCTCTCAGCTCTGCTGGGACGGCTGTGGGCGACTGAGCATCCTGAGCAGCAAACCTGGAGCTCAGCTCTCACTGTTGGAGGTAGGGATGGGGTTTTGGATGGTCGCAAAGGAAGCAGATACATGATGCAGCCCTCGGATGGGTTTTGGCTCCCTGCTGCACTGAGCATGGCTGCTCTGTGGCTGCCCACCCTGCTGCATGCCGCAGATGCCTCACCAGAGCGTGTGCTGAGCATGACTGTACCTGCCCGCAGCAAAGCAGAGGCTTTAAAGGGGGAAAACAGCGATCTAGGGCCAAGCAGCTCATCAGAGCAAGGGCTGCAGGAGGCACAGCATGGGAGAGCAGCAGCAGCTCCCTGGGACACCATCCCTGGCTCTGCCTCCCATCTTTCTCCGGTGCCACGGCTCTGCTCTGGTCTGGGGGGGTCCACCCTGCACACCCTCATCTCCATCTAAACCTGAGGAGTTCTTTACATGGAGGGTGGTGGAGCTCCGGAGCAGGCTGCCTGCAGTGGCAGCAGTCTCCATCCCTGTAGTCATTCAAAACCCTCCTGGACAGGCTCTGGTGCAGCCTGCTCTAGGTGGATCTGCTCTGGTGGGAGGGTTGGGCTGAGTGATCCTCCAGAGGTCCCTTCCGAGTCCTATCCATTCTCTGATTCCGTGTCCATGGGAAGATTGCCCTGGAAGTCCCTACGCCTGCTTCGGTGGCTCACAGCAGAGCTGCCTTTGCTTGAAACCTCATTTTCCTGCTGGAGTTGCACATTCATTTGCCTCCCACCACTCCGCAGCGCTGCCTGCCAGGGAAGAGTGACTAAGGGGTGGGTGGAAAAAGAACGACTCAAGACCAATTTAGCAGCCTGAGGTGCCGAGAGGAGGGGGTCACTCGGGGGAGCAGGAGGGACATGGGCACAGCTGGGGGTGGGTGGAGGGGTTGGTTCTGAGGGTGAGTGAGCTGCCACAAGCATCCCAAGAGCGGCAGGGAGCTGCGAGCATCCCCCCGGAGCCTGCGATTGTGCTCCCCGGAGCACTCCAGCAGCTGCCGCGACTCGGCCCCCCCAGGCTGATCGCGGCGATGATCTTGCACTTACAGCTCTTTGTCCTGCCGATTAATGGGCCTGGTGATTAATTGCACGGGATGGAAGGGGCGGGGGGGACACGACACACACACACCACAGAGGGACCCTCGGCAGAGCCGGGCTGCAGACGGGCAGGTCGCTATGTCGCGACAGGGCAATGGTGCGCGACGGTGCGCGGCTGGGACTGCAGCTGGTGTGGGAGGGAGGCTGGGGCCAAGGCGAGGAGCAGCAGGGCAGGCTCTGCCCTGGCAGGGATTTCAAAGGGAGGCTGAGCAGCGTCTGGAGCGATGCTATCAGGGAGGGCAGATAAGTGGAGGCCAGAGAGGACTTTCCTTCAGCGAGGCGAAACAAGCGCTCGGGAGGCATTTGGGCAGTCGTGATAACTGCTGCGGCAGTGTAAAGCTGCGGGGGAAATGCGCCAGGAGCTGGTCCCTCTGCACTGAGCACACTGAGCCACACGTGTAACGAGTTCACTGGCCTCAGCTGTAGAGAGAAGCCCCTCTCAGAACTGCTCTGTTGGGGAAGCTTCTGTTGGCACTGCTGGGCAGCAGTGATGTGGGGGCCAGTGGGGTGTTAGCAGAAAGGGACAGGGGCAAGACAAGTGCAAAGCCCTCAGGAGAAGCAGGTTTGTAGCAGGGATGCAGTGGTACCACCACGGAGATTGAGGCAGGGGTCAAAGGTTGGACCAAAGGGTCCTTAAGGTCCTTTCCAACCTGGCATTCTGTGTATGTGGGCACAGCTGTGTGGAGAAATCAGAGCCGGGGTGGCTGGGTGGGAGCTATCAGTGCTCCCCCACAGTCCTGGGCCAACTTCTATGTGTGGGACCCTCCTGCCATGCCATTGGGAAGCTGTTCCCGTGGCCACACAGTCCTGAACCAAGAGACCTGAGGTGCTCTCTGCTGAGCTCAAGCAGGCATTTGGAGGTGGCAAGATGCAAACTCCAGGCTGGGCTGAGCGAGGAAGGCAGCGTGGGGCACCGAGCCTGGGACCCAGTGCCACACTGGTCCCCACCAGAGCCAGCAGCTGCAGGGCTGTGCAGATCTGGCACTGAACATAGAGCATCAGGAGGGTGAGAAGTGACAACGCAGAGCTGGCTTCTGCCACAGCAATGCTCCAGGACTGCCTTTAAAGACAGAGACTAATGCCCACCTAGGGTGGGCACCCCTAAGAGCTCCACATCCTCCAGTCAAAGAGTGACCTCCTGCCCACACCTTTACCTCTGTGCAAAAGCAGGCACAAACCCTGCTCAGGGTTCATAGACACCCCGAGGAAAGCACCCCCAGACCTGACTGAGTACCAGCACCCGAGAAAAGCCTGAAACACTTCCCATGGCACCTTGGCCTCACCATATCCAGCTGCAGCCACTATTTGCACGCAGAGGTGCCCGATGCCCACGCAAGCCTCCGCGCTCACTAACACTCTCCCACCCACGCTGGCCCCCCTCTTGCTGCCCACATCCATCCTTCCACAGGCACTAAACCAGGAAATAATTCCCAAGCGGAGGCAGGCAGCCCCTTTCCCGAGGATGGCTCAAGGCTGATGACAACAAACCAAAGGCATCTGGCTCCTGTCTGGCTCTGCCCGCAGTTCGGGGACTGTGTAACCTGAAGCAGCCGGAGCCAAGGTGCTGAACATGCACAATTTTCACTCTGCCTTGAAAAGAACTTTTCCAGACTTCAGAGGGAAGTGGAAAAGCAGAGCTGAGCCTTTGTGGGAGCCGCTGGCAGGGGGATGCGCAGCCGGGTTGGGGGCTTTGGTCGGGGGGGGGGATGGACAGGACACACAGACACACGACCAGGGAAATCAAGGATCTGAGCCGCTCTCCCCCGGTCAGCTCCGACCCCTCGGGCTTGGGCAGCGGCTCCGACTCTTTGTGCCCGACCTTGCCTCGCTGTCACTGCGGGGTTGGGGCTGGTAAAGCTGCACCCCAGGCGCACGGTGCCCTTGGCGCCGCTTAACCCCGAAGTCCCTTTCCCCTTGGAGAAACCTCTGCCGCGCAGCTCAGACTGCCCGCACCAAAAAACCAATCCCCCAGACCCAAACCAAACAACGAGCAACCACGGAAGCAACCTCAGCCCCTTGTTCCTCTGCTCCGAGGACGAAGCGCCTTCACCCGCTTCCCCGCCGTGTCCCCTCCGTGTCCCACCTCGGGTGGCCGGTGCCTGTCCTCAGCGCGGAGCTCCGCGGGGCTCCCGGTGCCTGCCCGGCCGCAGCATCCCCGGCGCGGCGGCGGAGGAGGAGCCGCGCATCGGCCCGCCCCGCTGCACCCCCCCGGCCAGCCCCGCGCCTTTGTGTCCCGGCCCTCCGGGTGTCCCGGTCCCCACCTCCGTGGATCCCATCGCCTCCCATCGCTCCCCGCCGCTGCGGGCTGTCCCAGGCCCCGATCCGGCTTCCTGGGGGAGCTGGGAGGCTGGGAAAAGGGGGGCTGGGGTGAGGATGCCCTTTGCTGTCTCAGATGGTAAAGGAAAGAGTCCTAAAATCCCAGAACCGTGGAATCACGGACTGGTTTGGGTGGGAAGGGACCTTCAAAGCCCATCCACTCTAACCCCCTGCAGTCAGCAGGGACATCCCCAACCAGAGCAGGTTGCTCAGAGCCACAAACAGCCTGACCTGGAACAGTTCCAAATATTGGGCATCTCCCACCTCCCTGGGCAAGCTGAGACAGGGTCTCACCACCCTCATTGTCAAACACTTCTCCCTTCTCTCCAAACTGAATCTTCCTCTTTCAGTTCAGACCTTTAGCCGTGCTCCTGCCACAACAGACCCTGCTCAAAGTTCTGGCCCCAGCTTCCTGACTGGTCCCTTTAAGCACTGAAAGGTCTCTCCGGAGCCTTCTCTTCTCCAGGCTGAACAACCCCAACCTTCTTAGCCTGGCCTCACAGCAAAGGGCTTCCACCCTTGGATCCTTGTTGTGGGCTCCTCTGGCCCCTCTGCAACAGGTCCCTGCCTCTGCTGTGCCGAGGGCCCCAAGAGGAGATGTGAGAGCTGCTTCGGGTAAGCGTGGCTGGAGCTGGACCTTGGTGTGTCCGCTGCTGCCTCGCACTGGGATTCAGCCTGGCACCTCGGGAAGCTGCTGGGGAATAGAGGCAAGAGGCCAGGGAAAGCAGCCAGCAGAGAGGGAGCTGGCCCGGCCAGGAAAGGTCTGGGCTGAAGTTCCAGTTCTGCTTGACTCGGGGCAAGGACTTGAGGCAGTCTCCAATACCCCCGCTCGGGACGAGCAGCAGGCTGGGCCGGGGCGTGTCTGGCTCACGCCACGACTTGTCCTCCCGGCTGAAAGGAGGACAAGTTCCTCAGGCCTCTGACCACGGGGAACCAAAGCTGTCCTCCGCGGGAAACTGAGGCACGGCGCCTGCAGACCTCCTCCAGCTCCGGCGGGTGCGGGGCCAGCTGCACTGGCAGGTGTCACCTTGCTCAGCCTGATGCTCATTTAAGTGGCTTTAGCTTCACAAACAAGCCCCCTCCCCCTCCCCCTCGGCTGCTCTGCTGTCGGTGTCCCCCCCCCCGTGCATACGTTCATCAGACAGAAAGACAAATAACTGAAGGGGAGGGAGGAGGCTGAGCCACGGCAGCCTCTGCGCGGGGCTGCTCCTGTCCTGGCTCTGCTGCCTTGGAGCCTGGCAGGACTTTGCTTTGTGTGCAGCTCTACCTTCAGCTACTGAAGCCCGCCCCAAAAAGCAGCAGGAGGAGGTCAGCAGCGGCTGGGGACGACCTATGGTGCTGGCAATTGGTGTGCCAAGGCATAGGCATGGTTGGGGGACCCCTCCTGACCTCAGCTGCAGTGCTGGATGGTCTGGGGGGAACACTTTAAAGAAAGAGCCCTGAGCATCTTTCCTAGAACAGCTTCCTGAAGCGATGCAGTGTGGGGTACCTGCCAGCTGGCACCCTGGTGCCCGTGACCCTGCTGCCCTGGTAGCCTGGGTAGCTCAAGGAGGCTGTGCTTAGACCCATCCTGCTTGTGCAGATGTGATTTTCCCAGTGCCAGGAGGAAGCTGAGCAGGTGCCCACATGCACTGTGACTTCCCAAGCACCCAGCAGTGTTCGGTGCCACCCCGGTAGGCTCGAGCTGGGTTGGAGGTGCAGTCATGTTCCCACATCCCTTCCTTCCCTTGTACTTGTGGCCCTGGGGAGATCTGTTTGCCTCCCTCCTGGCTGTTGATCCCTTCCTGCATGGGGGCAGTGTCCTGGCTGTGTGCTCAGCAGCTCTGTTTGTCGTGGGGTGCTGAGGCAGTGCGCAGGAATTTGCTGGGTGGTTGGCAGCACCTCTGGGCTTGCCCTGTGCTGGTGCTGCATGGCTGAGTCCCAGCCAGGAGCAGAGTCACAGAATCATCCAATTGTTTCGGTTGAGAAAGGTCTCCAAGGTCACTGAGTCCAACCAGCAACCCAGCACCACCATGACCACTAATGCCAGAGTGCCAGGCCAGGTGTCTTGAACACCTCTGGGCACGAGGACTCCACCACCTCCCTGGCAGCCTGTGCCAAGTACTGACAACTCCTGCAGCAACCAGATTTGTCCAAATATCCAACCTAAACCTCCCCTGCTGCAACCTGAGGCTGTTTCCTCTCATCTTGTTGCTTGTTGCTTGGGAGAAGAACCCAAGCCCCACTCGCCCCCAACCTCCTTTCAGGGAGTTGTAGAGACCCTCATCCTCCTCTTCTCCAGGCTGAACACCCCCAGCTCCCTCAGCTGCTCCTCACCAGCTTTGTTGCCCTTCTCTGGGCACACTCCAGCCCCTCAGTGTCCAAAACCAAGGGTCCAAAACCAAACACAACATTTTTCCTAGCATCCAACCTAACTCCCCCCTGGCACAAGGTCAGGCTGTTTCCTCTCATCCCATCATTAGGTAGGAGGCTTCTACACCTACACCTCACTGGGGAGTGGTCAGAGGCTCTCCCTGAGCCCCACATCAGCTGCTGTCTCTCTCAGCATCGAGATGAAGCAGGGGCAGGGAAGGTGGCAGTCCCAGTGCTAGCTGGCACATGGTGGTGGGGGGCTGGTTGGATGGAAGGAGAGCTGCAACCTTTCCCAAGTGGGGACAGCATCAGCATGCACCCCCTGCACACTGCAAAGTGAGGGGCAGCAGGGCCCAGAAGGATGCCCAGGGATAAAAGGTCTGCAGGTGCCCAGCGACTAAACCAGCCTCAAAGTGGTCTGTGTGCTCATCAGTAGGCCAGGGATGGTCATGCCATGGTTGCCAGCCTTTGGTACAGCTGGAGGAGAAGCAGCTGGGGCTGGGTGCCAGGTTTTTATTTGCTCCTGCTGTGGAAGCCTGCCCAGAACCCTGCGAGCAGGCAGAGTGTGAACTGGAGCAGGGAGCTCTGCTGCTGCCCTGCCTTCCCCCAGCCTGTGCCCGAACCCAGCCCTCAGCTCCCACCACCAGGGCACTCACCCCTGGGTGAAGACAGAGTTGTGCTGGGGTGGAGCAGGGGAGAAGGGAGGCTTTAGCTCCGCACAAGCAACAGGGCCTTGGTTTATGGAGCTGGCGCCCGGCAGATGAGATCCACCCCCTGCTCCTTGGAATATTGTTTCCGGGCAGCCCGGAGGGGTTCGCTGCTGGTCCGAGCAGCGCTCCACGAGCCTGCCGTGCCCTGAAAGCAGGCAGCTGGAATGCGCTGTTTTGGGAGCTGAGAGTTGAAGAGAGGAAGAAGGAGAAGGAGAAGGAGGAGGAGACAAGGAAGGGGAATGGGAAGGAAGAGGAGGAGAAGGAGGAGAAGGGGAAAGTGAAAGGGGAGGAGAAGGGGAAAGTTAAAGGGAAGGAGAAGGAAAAGTAGGAGAAGGAGAAGGAGAAGGAGAAGGAGAAGGAGAAGGAGAAGGAGAAGGAGAAGGAGAAGAAGAAGGAGGAGAGAAGCAAGAAAGGGTGGAGAAGAGAAAGAGAAGGAGAGAGTGACAGAGGGAGGAGGAGAGGAGAAGGAGGGAAGGGGAAGGAGGGAAGAAGGAGGAGGAGGGCAAGGGGAAGGAGAAGGAGGAGGAGGAGGGGAAGGAGGAGGAGAAGGAGGAGGAGGAGGAGGAGGAGGAGGAGGAGGAGGAGGAGGAGGAGGAGGAGGAGGAGGAGGAGGAGGAGGAGGAGGAGGAGGAGGAGGAGGAGGAGGAGGAGGAGGAGAAGGAGGAGAAGGGGAAAGAGAAGGAGGAGGAGGAGGAAGAGGAAAGCAGTGTGTGTTCATCTGAGTGAGAGGAATGGCTCAGGAGGTTCGACCGGAGGGGAGAAGGCTCCGAGCCCTGATGATTCACTCCTGGCCGAGCAGCGCTGCCTGTTTCTATAGTAAGCCACAACAAAACAGGGCAGCAAAGCCAAGGAGTTATCTGTACCAGATGGGCCTGTGCTCGGCTCTGCAGCTTTTCAGGAATCACCCTGCCCTGGGCACGTTTTGCAGCCGAGGGCTCAAGAGTTCAACCTTTGTGCCAGGAGACAGGCTGGCAGCGGGGGGTGGCAATCCCACTGCTTCCCTTGGTTGCCCCTGACTGGCTGTGGGGTGACTGCTGTCCCCCAGCCTGCATTGCCACCTCGCTGGGCTCAGGCTGGAGCAGCTGCTGCTGAGCTGAAACTCATCCTCCCCGGCTCAGCCATCCCCTTCCTGTCGGCACTTGCCCTGTCTGCCTGCCGTGTCCTCGCCCCCGCCAACGAGTCTGACTGCGTGGTGCTGCCTCACCCCCCCGAGTCACCTGGAAGCTTTCCCAGGGCAAAAGGAGCCCTGGAGAATAATAGTAAAAGGCCTGCCTGGAGATTTGGGTTCTGGAGGAGTGTGGGGTGAAGGTGCTGTGCTTGGCCAGATAGAAACAGTCATAGAATCAGTCAGGGCTGGGAGGGACCACAAGGCTCAGCCAGCTCCAACCCTCTGCCATGCCCAGGGACACCTCACACTAGAGCAGGCTGCCCACAGCCTCATCCAGCCTGGCCTGAAACACCTCCAGGCATGAGGCTTCCACCACCTCCCTGGGCAACCCCTGCCAGGCTCTCACCACCCTCCTGCTGAACAACTTCTTCCTAACCTCCACTCTGACTCTCCTCATTTCCAGCTTTGTTCCATTCCCCCAGTCCTATCCCTACCTGACAGCATAAAAAGTCTCTCTCCAGCTTTCTTGTAGCCCCTTCAGATACTGAAATGCCACAAGAAGGTCACCTCAGAGCCTTCTCCTCTGCAGATGCCTGTCTGTGTGCCAGGGCTGTGTCCTGCCAGCACTGTGGGGCTTGGATTCCATAGAATCACAGAACTCTTTGGAAAAGACTTCTAGGACCAAGTCCAGCCACAGGCCTGTCACCTCCATGCCCACTAAGCCACCTCCCAAAGTGCCAGGTCTGCCCTTATTGTTTGAGCACCTCAGGGCTGGTGACTCCACCACTTCCCACTGAGCCAAGACCTTGCTGCCAGCACACTCCTGCCTCTCACCTTCGCCAGCAGGGAGGTTAAAAAAACCTCTCCAACCAAATCCAACTGGCACTGGAGCCCTGGCACAGGCTCCCCAGTGGGGTTGTGGAGTCTCCTTTTCTGGGGACTTTCCAGGCCTGTCTGGATGTGTCCCTGTGTGATCTGAGCTAGTTTGGATGGTCCTGCTCTGGCAGGGGTTGGACTGGATGAGCTCTTTGGGTCCTTTCCAGCCCCTGACATCCTGTGAGCCTCTGATAAAATAAAGCTAAACTAATCCAATTTTGCACCCTGGCTGCCACACAGGCAATGAGACACCAGCAGCTTGCACCAGCAGCTTGGGGTGAACTGGGACATGGAGGCTGGCACCTCTGGCTGCTACTGGCAGTGCCAGCTTTGGGGCACAGGTAGTGAGTGAGTCACTCACTGATGCCCTGCACTTGCTCCTAGGCTTCCTTACTCATCCTGGATGCAGCCCTAAGTAGATTTGCATGGATGGATGGAACAGGAGTCCCTTCCCCCCCTTATGTTCTGGGACAAAGGGAAAGCAGAAATGACAAAGAGGATTTCTGCCCCCCCTCCCGCCCCCTGCTTTTATTTTTCCCTAACAGCTTCTTTGCAGACCCACTCAGAGTTGCAGTAATTCACTCCCTACCAAGGTACTGTTCCATGAGGTGTTTCAGGATATAAGGTCAGTGATGAAAGCAAGAAGTGGTTCTGCTTAGTGACTTTTCCCCCTGCAGAGCTGTGACCACCTCTGGGCATGGGGACTCCACCGCCTCCCTGGCAGCCTGTGCCAAGCCCTGACCATTCCTGCAGCAAAGAGATTTCTCCTAATATCCAACCTGATACCTGCTACAACCTGAAGCTGTTTCCTCTCATCTTGTTGCTTGTTCCTTGGGAGAAGAGCCCAACCCCCACTCGCCCCCAGCCTCCTTTCAGGGAGTTGTAGAGACCCTCATCCTCCTCTTCTCCAGGCTGAACACCCCCAGCTCCCTCAGCTGCTCCTCACCAGACCCTCCCCCAGCTTTGTTGTCCTTCTCTGGGCACATTCCAGCCCCTCAGGGTCTGCAGCAGACAGGAACAAGCATTTGGTAGTTGGTGGCTTCTGCTGGGCAGGTGGATGACAAAGGACAGTTAGGCTGTGGAGCTGGTTGGTGTCAATGCAGGGGGCCTGCAGGGACCTGCCTGTGCCGGCAGAGCAGGACAGAACCTTGCCTGGCCAAGCTGTCAGTGGGGAAATGCTGCAGCAGAGACCTGCAAGGCAGCCAGAGAGGAGCTTGTGTCTGTAGCCAAGGGGGATCCTGGCCACTGGTGGCTCCTCCTGTGTCGTGTGGGCTCTGCTGTAAGCTTTGCCAGGCGGTGGTGCAGGGAGTGATGCATATGAATCAGCTCAGCCCTGCTGTGGCCAAGCCTCCAGCTGATAGCCCTGACGTGAAGTTGGCCTCATTGTGCTGCACAAAGCCATTTCCAGCCAGGGCTGGGGGCAGTTCTTGTTTGGGTTGAGGTGAAGGGGAGGATCCTCTCAGACCGCAGCCTGCCCAGTGGTGTTGCAGGGCAGTGATGTGGCACCCGCAGCCAGAAGCAAGCCAGTCAGAGCTGGACTCCAGAGTGAACTCCATTTGGCTTTCCCAGCCTGGCAGCAGACTTCCCCTCGGTGAGCTCAGGCCCACTTTGCTCCCAGCTCCCTTTCCTGGAGCCCTGAGAAGCAGCCAGCAGCTCTTATTTCAATTCCAGCCAGCTTAGAACAGCGAAAGAAGAGGGAAAACTTCAAACCCAGTCCCATAAGGTCATGAGAAAAACACATCAGCCCCGAGTTGCAAAGGCAGGCTGAAATTTCCTCTTCCACTTCTGGGATTCTTCCTCTCCTTTCCCATTAAAATTGATGATAAGAGCACAGCTCAGCTCCTTGGTAGCTCTTCAGCCTCTTCCTCTGCTTGGTGTTAAAGCAGACACAAGCCCAGCCGAGGTCCCGGGGGCCTGAGAGCAAAGTCTGCTTTCCCAGTTAGACAAAGCAGCTTCCCTGCTTGGAGCTGCAAAACACTGCCGAGTCCCTGCCTGGATCTCAGTTCTGATCTGCGAGGCTGATTCGGGCATCTGTGAGCTGGACAGCTCTGGCTGCACCACGAAGCCTTTGCCTGTCCAGCCCAGGTCTCGCCCAAGCAGGAATCCTTCTCAAGCATCACCCTGGCGGCGTTTCCTTGCAGGGGCTCTGATAGCAGTTTCTGGTCCTCAGGGCCTGCAGAAGATGGAAAATTTGGCTCCTGGAGGCATCCAAGACAGAAGGCAAACACAGAGAGCCTCAGGTTGATTGTCCTCTAGAGCATCCTGCACTCCAAACCCTGCTTGTGTGTCGTGGAGGGAGGTGATGATGGATGGGATCTGGGTGGCTGAAGGTGGGGAGAGTGAGTGGGTAACCCCCAGGAGGTGGAGATGGGCATCAAATCTGGGGTCAGAAACAGAAAGCAGCTGCAAAGCCGAAGCCTGCCAAGCCCCTGTGCCACCCCAGCCTGGAGCAGGATTTCCAACCACACAGAGAGGAGCAGAGGTTTTCCCTCTTGCAGGCTTTTTCTGCTCCTCCTCCTCCTGCCCCTGCATTAGTCACTGGATTATGCAATGCTCCTCTCAGCCCTGCACACACACAGCAGTAACCAGTTGGGCAGCAAAGCAAGCAAGCATTCTGCTGCAAGAAGCAGCTGCCTGACTCTGCCTGCCCTGGCTGCCAGGACTCACCCCAGGTATAGCTCAGGTTGTGTTTCTCCTGCTTACCAGGGGAAAGAAGGAAAAAACAAGGCCTGGCTTCCTCCTGGGACTGTTCAATGTGCTGCTCACTCAGCTCAGTTTGCTTCTGCTTCATTGGCCTACAAATCCAAATCCTCCTAAATAATTCAGCAGAGCTGCTGCTCTACAGGTCTGAATTATTCATCCTGGATCTTTGAGGAGGGAAATGTGGTTACATCATCCCTCAGAGCAAAGCTTTCTGGGGCTCTTCTGCTCCCTTCCAGGGCAAAGTTTCCCTCTGATCAAACCAAGATGCTGCTTTTGACCAGGCTGTCAGGAAAAGCTGCTTTGAATGGAGCTGGATCCAACCCAGACCCCCAAGGGCAGGGCTCCCTCCTGTCTTCCTGTGCTGTGGGTCATAGAATCATAGAACTGTCTGGGTTGGAAGAGTCCTCTGAGATCATCAAGTCAACAATCAGCTCAGCACCACCATGGCCACTAAGCCATGTCCTCAAGTTCCTTGAACATCTCCAGGGATGGGGACTCCACCACCTGTGCTGTGGGCCCCTGAAGGTGGAGATGTTGTCTCCAAGCCAGGAATTCCCAGGAGAGGGGAGCAAAGGGGCAGCACAAGGAGTTGCTGCCAGGGCCCCATGGCATCACATGAGGTGCACTGGATGCTGAGACATTGGCAGAGGCTGCCCAGGGGGGTGGTGTGCCCATGCCTGGAGGTGTTCAAGAAATGTGTGGCCATGGCACTTGGGGAGATGGTTTGGTGGCTGTGGTGGGGTTGGTTGCTGGTTGGACTGGATGAGCTCGAGGGCCTTTTCCAACTGAAATGGTTCCATGACAGCAGAGATTCCTGCTTCTCCCATTGGATGTATGGGATGCTATGCAGGGGGGCAGGTGGTCCTCAGGTTGGCTTAGGGGAGGACTTTGTGGAAAAGAAGGGAAGGGCTGTCCATGGTGGCCAAGAAGGCCAATGGCATCCTGGGCTGGCTCAGGAGCAGTGTGGGCAGCAGGACAAGGGAGCTTCTTCTGCCCCTGTGCTCAGCACTGCTCAGGACACCCCTGGAGTGCTGTGTCCAGTTCTGGGCTCCTCCATTGCAGAGAGATGTTGAGGTGCTGGAAGGTGCCCAGAGAAGGGCAGCAAGGCTGGGGAGGGGCCTGGAGCACAGCCCTGTGAGGAGAGGCTGAGGGAGCTGGGGGTGTGCAGCCTGCAGCAGAGGAGGCTCAGGGCAGAGCTCATTGCTGTCTGCAGCTGCCTGCAGGGAGGCTGTAGCCAGCTGGGGTTGGGCTCTGCTGCCAGGCAGCCAGGGCCAGAAGAAGGGGCCAGAGGCTGAAGCTGTGTCAGGGCAGGTTGAGGCTGGATGTGAGGAGGAAGTTGTTGGCAGAGAGAGTGATTGGCACTGGAATGGGCTGCCCAGGGAGGTGGTGCAGTGCCCATCCCTGGAGGTGTTTAGGTGCCAGGGGTGAGATCATTGGAAGGTGTTAGGTGCTAGGTTGGACTTGATGCTCTCAGAGGTCTTTTCCAGCCTGGCTGATTCTGTGGTTCTGTGATTCTGTGGGGGTTTGCAGCTGTCAAGCAGCTGCATGGGAAACACTCGTGGTGGCTTTTCACATCCCCTTCACCGGAGATGGCTCTCCCGCGGGGACTGCTGAGCAACTCCCGCCAGCAGCCTGCTGACTTCTCATACAGGATCACACAGAGACATCCAGGCTGGCAAAGCCCCTGAGCACTGAGGCCAACCCAGAGTCCTGCTCTGCAAGAGTCATCTTAAACCACAGCCCCAAGTGCCACATCCAAACGACCTTAAACACCCCCAGGCTGGGTGACTGCAGCACCTCCCTGGGCAGCTCAGTCCAGGCCCTGACCACTCTCTCCAGGAAAAACTTTTCCCTAATGTCCAATCCAAACCTCCCCAGGCTCAGCCTGAGGCCATTCCCCCTTCTTCTGTCTCCAGTTCCCTGTGGGCAGAGCCCAGCAGCAGCCTCTGCACAGTGTCCCTTCAGGTAGCTGCAGGCAGCAATGAGCTCTGCCCTCAGCCTCCTCTTCCTCACACTGCCCATCCCCAGCTCCCTCTCTCTCTCCTCAGCAGAGTTATTCTCCAGGCTCTTCCCCAGCTTTATTGCCCTCCTCTGTTGGAACTAAGTGATCCTGAGGATCTTCCCCAAGCAGAACGTTTCTGTGATTCTCTGATTGTGTGACAGAGATGAAGCAAAAGCAGAGGAAGAAGCATTGGTGATGCCCCTCCAGTGCCCACTTGGTTCTGCCAGCCAGCAAAGCTCAGCTCTGCAGGCTGCAAACCCCCAATCACCCTAATCCTCAGCTGGTCTCCTGCATCCCATCCCTCTCTCCTCTGCATGCCTGTGATAAAAATCTGCCACACAGCTCCTTCTCTGCCCCCCCCCCCCCCCAACAGCATTTCTCCCCCCACCTGGTGTGGGGCTGAGCCTTATCTCCACGCAGAGTAATTTGATTTCCACGCTGGTGGAAGTGGTGGCAATTAGCATAATAAAAGATGAGATTTGCAGCCAAGGGGTGAGTGTGGATGGGCTGGCACCACCCTCACCCTCCTCGGGGGTTCCCCAGCCTCCTGGGCAGGTGTGAGCCAGGCAGTGATGAATACAGGACAGGGAAGTGTCTCCCCTTCTTCTCCTGCCTCCATCTCCACATGGGGCAGCAGCTTCTTCTCCCTAGTACCATAGTACCACAGAACCAGGCAGGGCTGGAAGGGACCACAAGGCTCAGCCAGTCCCAACCTCCTGCCATGTTCAGGGACACCTCACACTAGAGCAGGCTGCCCACAGCCTCATCCAGCCTGGCCTGAAACACCTCCAGGGATGAGGCTCCTGGGCTGGCTCAGGAGCAGTGTGGGCAGCAGGACAAGGGAGCTTCTTCTGCCCCTGTGCTCAGCACTGCTCAGGACACCCCTGGAGTGCTGTGTCCAGGTCTGGGCTCCTCCATTGCAGAGAGATGTTGAGGTGCTGGAAGGTGCCCAGAGAAGGGCAGCAAGGCTGGGGAGGGGCCTGGAGCACAGCCCTGTGAGGAGAGGCTGAGGGAGCTGGGGGTGTGCAGCCTGCAGCAGAGGAGGCTGAGGGCAGAGCTCATTGCTGTCTGCAGCTGCCTGCAGGGAGGCTGTAGCCAGCTGGGGTTGGGCTCTGCTGCCAGGCAGCCAGGAACAGACCAAGGGGACAGAGTCTCAAGTTGTGTCAGGGGAGGTCTAGGCTGGATGTTAGGAGGAAGTTGTTGGCAGAGAGAGTGATTGGCATTGGAATGGGCTGCCCAGGGAGGTGGTGGAGTTGGCATCCCTGGAGGTGTTGAAGGCAAGCCTGGCTGGGGCACTTAGTGCCATGGTCTGGTCTGGTTGGTTGGTTGGTAGGGCTGGGTTGGGCTGGCTCACCTTGGAGGGCTTCTCTCACCCAAACAATTGTGTGATTCTTTGACTGCTGCCATGGCCCCTTTGAAGTGGGGCTGAGCTGGGGGGGTTCTCATGGCACACTTTGGCAGCTGGTTTCACTCCAGCTCTTTGTGCAGGACGAAATTATTTGTGCAGTATCCACTTTGGTGAGCCAGAAAACAGCCTCAGAGGTCAGGGAGCATCCACCAGAGCGGGGAGGGGAGCTGCCGCCAGGAGGCTTTGTCCCAGCCCAAACACAGGATGTTTGAACTGGGTCAAAAGCCCCCGTGGGGACAGCTGGAGGGGTGGGGGTGGTGCACGGCAGCCTCTGGTGTTGCCTCTGGGGAGGAGCAGGAGCTGGTGGCTGTGTAGGGGGTGGTGGTGAAGGTCTGAGAGCTCTTCCCCATCCAGCCTGTGGTTAGTTCTTGCTGCCCTGCTGGGCAATGCCAGTTTGGCTGCGCTGCTGCAGGGCTGAATCCCTTAAGGCCCCTGAGGTCACTGCTCAGCCTGGCATGTGTGGCTGCAGGAGCTGCATAAGCTTGGGCAGAAAGTGGCTGCACTAAATCAGAGCAGGACAGGAGGCAACCTGCTCCAGGCCTCAGCACCCTCACAACAAACAGCTTTCTCCTCCTGCTCAGGCAGAACCTCCTGGGTTGCAGTCTGTGCCCTTTGCCCCTTTGCCTGTCCCTGGGCACTTCTGGCAAGAATCTGGCCCCATTCTCTTGTCCTCCACCCTTTAGCTCTTGCTGAGCATTGCTCAGATCCCTCTCAGTCTCCTTGAGAAGTCTCAGGTTCCCAGAGCTTGGAAAGAAACCTCATTTCCTTCCCCCAGAGCTCTCCCCAGCAGCCACAGTGGACCTCTCAACCCAGGGCAGGGGGCTCAGATGTCTCCAAGCTGCTTGTTGGGAGATGATGCCCACAAAAAGGGAACCATGACAGAAGAAGGGGGAATGGCCTCAAGCTGAGCCTGGGGAGGTTTAAATTGGACATTAGGAAGAAGTTTTTCAGGGAGAGAGTGGTCAGGGACTAGAATGAGCTGCCCAGGGAGGTGCTGGAGTCACCCACCCTGGCTGTGTTTGGATGTGGTGCTTGGGGCTGTGGTTTAAGGTGACTCTTGCAGAGCAGGGCTCCAGGTTGGACTTGATCCTGAGGGGCTTTGCCAGGCTGCATGGTGCTGTGACTTCTGAAGCGTGGAGGCAACCCACAGCAGAACTGAGAGGGTTAACTGGGAGGTCTGTGATGCTCCTACCTGGTTAACAGGTAACCACCAGTTTAAACTGGGGGTGTGGTTGGGGGGGGAACTGCTTTGCAGTTGCTCTCCCCATGGCAGGGCAAAGTGGTCTCAGGCATGAAGCCACCTGAGTGTGTGGGAGTTGCTCTCTGGTTAGGAATTAACAGCCCAGAGGGGAGAGAAAAACAACCACAGAGCAGGAGCAGAGCTGCAAAGCTTTGTCCTGGCTGCTCTCCAGAGCAGGAGGAAGGGAGATGTGGAGCAGCCATGTGCCAGTCTGGCTTCTAACTGGGGTTGGGGGTGTGGGAGAGTTTGAAGTGTCAGATAAGTCAGGAAAAGGATCTGCTGGATCCCTTGCTCTGGGGACTGTTCTGGTCCTGAGCTGCCTGAGGGGCTGTGATGTTTCTGCAGCAAAAGGAGGACTTTGCCCTGTTTGCTTGATCTCAGCCCTGTGCACCCATCTGGGTAATGGGAGAAGCCCCCAGGAGGGAGCTGAGTGGAGATTCTTGTGCTGGCAAGCCAGGGAAAAGCTGTGTGAGACGGAGCCAGTGAGGGGGACTGGTGTGGTGTGGTGGCAGTGTGAAGGAGCTGGTGTGGAATGCCCTGGGAGAGCAGCTCTGGGATGGAAAGCTGGGGAGGGACTTTTTAGGCTGTCAGGGAGGGATAGGACTGGGGGGAGTGGAGCAAAGCTGGAAATGGAGAGAGTCAGAGTGGATGTTAGGAAGAAGTTGTTCAGCAGGAGGGTGGTGAGAGCCCTGCAGGGGTTGCTCAGGGAGGTGGTGGAAGCCTCATCCCTGAAGGTGTTTCAGGCCAGGCTGGATGAGGCTGTGGGCAGCCTGCTCTGGTGTGAGGCCATGGCAGGGGGGTTGGAACTGGCTGCTCCTTGTGGTCCCTTCCAGCCCTGCCTGATTCCATGATTCCAGGGATGTCCTATTGGCTCAGACCTTTCCATGCAGCCTCCACTTATGGCGTTGCATTTTCTCAGGAGGGTCCCAACTTGCCTACAAAGCTGCAGTGGGAAGCTGCAGAGATGACTGTGTGGGGATGCAGAGGTGGGGAGCAGGCAGGATTTGGCTGGGGAGGGAGTGGGGGTCAGCAGCTTCCTGCTTGCTGTGGGCTGAGAGGGTTCTGCTGCTGGTTCTGGCACAGCTCTGGGCTTTGGATGGCTTGGGTGAAAATTTGTCTCCTGTTTGTCTGCTCAGACCTTCATGTCCTCAATCTCTGCTATCCACACAGGGCTTGCTAAGTGAAGGCAGGTTAAAGACAGTGCTCTGAGTAAACCCCTGGTTGGCCTGAAGCAAGCTGAGTGGCATCTGGTTGGAGTGGCCCTTGTCATGTACCCGGAGATAAAATCATCCCTGAGTGGGAGGCTCTGGAGGAGCAAGGAGGATTGCCGAGGAGATAAGGGCTGCCTTATCTGTGCAGTGCAGCACTCGGCCTGCCGTCTGCAGCAGGTAGAGGAAGCTGATTTCATCCCTTAGTCATGGGATGATTGTGTCAGGTGAAGCCCTTCTGCTGGAATGGCTTCCACAGGCACCTCCTGATTAATGCTCTCAGATCTGTGTGCTGAGCAGAGGTGTGATAAAGCTTGGGAAAGGCAAAGGAGGTTTTGCTCCCTCTCTACTCTGCCACGCTGAGGCCACACCTGGGGCACTCTGGGCCCAGCTCTGGGCTCCCCAGTTCAAGGACAGAGAACTGCTGGAGAGAGTTCAGATGCTGCAGGGCCTGGAGCAGCTCTGTGAGGAGCAAAGGCTGAGCCCTGGGGCTGAGAGCCTGAAAAAGAGCAGCCCCAGAGGGGAGCTGAGCAGTGCTCAGCAAGAGCTAAAGGCTGGGGGACAAGAGGCTGTGGCCAAACTCTTGCAGTGGTGCCCAGTGCCAGGACAAGGAGCAGTAGGCACAAAGTGGAACTCAGGAGAGTGCATCTGAAGAGGAGGAGAAAGTTGTTTGTTGTGAGGGTGCTGAGGGCTGGAGCAGGCTTCTCAGAGAGGCTGTGGAGTCTCCTTGTGTGCAGAGCTTCCAACCCCCTCTGGGCACTGTGCTGCTGGGCAAGCTGCTGGGGGTGCCCTGCTGGAGCAGGGGGCTTGGCCTGGCTGATTCCCAGAGGTCTCTTCCAGCCCCATCCATGCTGGGATTCTGATTTTCTGTGGTGAGATTGGTCTGCAAGGAGGTGTAGGGGCAAGACTGCAGAGGCGAGCAGGGGCTGCTGGCATCCTGCCCGCGGGATGTCTCGAAGGGCAGAGCTGAGCTTGGCTTTTCCTTCTTTCCTTGGCCAGGTGTCTCTCCGTTGCAGAGAGCAGAGGCAGCCTGCGCAGGGCTGCATCCGGCTGCCGGCAGCTGCTAAGGCTCCTCTCGTCCGCAAGAGGCTGCTGCTGCTGTTCGCAAGCGGCGCTGAGGCTTCGCTCTCGCTCCGGCAGGACCGCAGCGGAAAACCCAGAGCGGGACGGCAGGGACGAGGTTGGTTCCTCTTCGGCTGTGTGAGGAGCTGGGATGCTTCCCGAACGTTTGCTTTTCCGATCGTTTCCAAACTGGGGATCAGCCCAGGGAAGGGTGATGGGACAGGACAGCCCCCGATGGGGATACTCTGCTGCGGGAAACCAGCCTGGATCCTGGGAATGGGGCCAGGAGCGCTGCAAAGGGCCAGCAGGGAGCCGCACGGAGCAGCAGGAGCAGGGCAGCAGGCGGCATGCCTGTGCCAGCTGAGCTTTCCCGCTCTGCTCCGTGGTTCTCAGAGGGATTTGGAGGGGGTTGCAGGTTTGGGGCCATGTGTTTCCCATGGGAATATCCTGCTGCAGGGCTGGGAGAAGCGATCCCATGTTGAACCACTCAGCGCTTCACAGACTCGCAGAATGGGTTGGGTTGGAAGGGACCTTGAAGATCATTAAGCTCCAACCCCCCCTGCCGTGGGCAGGGACCCCTCCCACCAGCACAGGTTGCTCAAAGCCTCCTCCAACCTGGCCTTCAACACCTCCAGGGAGGGAGCAGCCACAACCAGTGTCTCCCCACCCTTACCTTAAGCCAGGGCAAAGGGAAGGCTTCGATGCCCTCTGAGGAGAGCAGACCCCAGGAATTCTAGCCCAGTGCTTGAGCTCCTTTTAGCTGGGAGGGGAAGTCTTGCCAACCACCTCCTCTTGTCCTGGCCTCTTCCTGGAGTGGTTTTGGTCCTACTGCTCATGCATACTAAGATGTGTTTACAGTGTGTGTTATTTCACATCAACAAACCTCGTTGTGTGCCAAGGGGGCCTGCTGAGAGCCACCTGAGAACGGCTCTGCTAATAGATGGAGCTCATGCATTTTGCATGGCACTGGTTTGGACTGGATGATTGTAAAGCAGCAACATCCTGTGCTGGGCTTTGCTGTCTGCTTTTCTCCTGCCTGTTGGTGGCAAGCAGCTTCTTGGAGCTCATCCTGCACAGTAGCTGAGCGGTGATGGCACAGCAGAAAGCAAGGGGGGGACATGGATCCTGGAACCAGGGCATAGTTAAACATGCCTCATCCCTTTGCTCCTGCAGCCTGCCCTGGGCATCAGCCTCAGAGCTGGGCTGGGAAGTGCTGCTCCTAAACCCAGTGCCCTCTTGTGCTCAGCAGCTGGGCTGCCCTGCAGTGCCTTTTCTGTCCTGCTTTATCTCATCTCATCCACGAACTTGGTGTGGCTGTGAAATCCTAGGATGGCCTGGGTTGGAAGGGACCTCCAAGGGTCATCAGCTCAACCCTCCTGCAGTCAGAGGATGCCTCTGCTTGCTGAGAGGGGGTTGGACTGGGCAACCTTTGGAGGTCCCTTCCAACCCAGACCATTCTATCATTCTATGACATCCTCGACCAGGTCAGGCTGCCCAGAGCCCTGTCAACTCTCACCTTGACCACCTCCAGGGCTGGGGCTTCAACCACCCCCCTGGGCAACCTGCTGCAGTGTTCCAGCAGCCTCATGGTGCAGAGCTTGTTCCTAACATCCAGTCTAAATCTGCTCTCCAATTTCAGACCATTGCCTCTCATACTGTCCCTGCAGGCCTTTGCAGCCTTCTTATAGCCCACTTCAGTTACTGGAGGTTGCTGTTAGGTCTCCCTGGAGCCTTCTCTTTTCCAGGCTGAACACCCCCAGCTCCCTCAGCCTGTCCTCCTAGCAGAGCTGCTCCATCCTCCTGATTATGTTTGTGGCCCTCCTCAGGACCCTCTCCATCAGGTCCATGTCCTTCCTGTGTTGAGGGCTCCAGAGCTGGACACAGTGCTCCTGTGGACTCCACACTCCTGTGGAGATTTGTCTTTGGGATGGTTGTGGATGTCTCTGGGCACTCAAGTGAAGAGGACATGGAGATGAAAGGAATGAACACCCAAGGTGCAGCTTACCTGGAGACCAAGGGAATGGGTATCCAATCTTACCTTTGATGTGGGCAGTGCTGCAGATGGGAATCCTTGGATGCTTTGAGAAGAGGCCAGCTGCTGTTGAGAGGCTTTCTGGGACAAGCTTCAAGCCCTTCAACTAAAGAGGATGGAGCTGCTGCACCAGAGCAGGTCATTCCCTAGAGCTTACTGAGAGCTTACCCTTTCTGCCCTGCCCCTGTGTGGCCAGCACTGCCCTTGGCTTGTCTCACATCACAGAATCATTAGGGCTGGAAAAGACCTTCCAGAGCAAATCCAACCATCAGCTGGGGCCCCAGAGCTGTGACTCCTTGAGCCCCCCAGAGAGAAGAAACACTCTGCTGGTTTCCCAGGAGCTTCCAGCACTCAAGGAGGTAATTTAATTACCTTAACAAGAGCAAGCTGGGAAACTGATTTGTAACTGGACTGAAACTCCACCAGCAGCAGATGTCAGTTTCCTTTTCGAACTCAGGTTCACATCAGAGTCCTGAGGTGGTTTGCAGCTCCCTTGCTGCTGCTGGGAGGGTGAGCTTGGCTAGGATGGAACATCTGACACTGGGCAGGTTTGCTTGCTGCCCGTGGCCAAGCCAAGGCTGACAGTAGGTCACTGTGGACAACCTTTGCCTGTTTCACTGGACAGCCTCTGCTGTGGGTGCCTTGTGTCACCTCGGGGATGTCTGACCACCTGCTCCTGCATTTTCCAACCTCAGCCTTTGCTTGCCATGGCTGCACTGCTGTCTCATGGGCTAGAGGCTATCAGTGCTTCCCCCTGGCTGGCTTCCTTTGTCTTCACAGAGTGCGTTGGGTTGGAAGAGGCCCTCAGAGGTCATCTTCTCCAACCCCCACTGCAGTCAGCAGGGACTCCTCCAACTAGATCATGTTACTCAGGGCCACAGCAAGTCTGACCTTGAAGGTCTCCAAGGAGCCACCACCTCCTTGGGCATCCTGTTCCCCATTGGGTGCCATCCTTTGTCTTTCTGTGGAGATGCTTTGTGGTTCTGCCACCCCTTGTCCTCTTCAGGGAGCCTCTTCAGTGCTGTGGGAGGGGAGGTGGCTGGGGGTGCTCAAGCACTGTGTGGACCTGATTCTTAGGGACATAGTTTAATGTTGACCCTTTGGTGCTGGCTTGAAGGTTGGCCTGGATGATCTTGGTGTTGGGTTGAGGTTTTGGCTGGATGATCTCGGTGCTGAGTTAAGGATTGGACTGGATGATCTTGGTGTTGGGTTGAGGGTTAGGATGGATGATCTTGGTGTTGGGTTGAGGGTTGGGATGGATGATCTTGGTGTTGGGTTGAGGTTTTGGCTGGATGATCTCGGTGCAGAGTTAAGGATTGGACTGGATGATCTTGGCGTTGGGTTGAGGGTTAGGATGGATGATCTTGGTGTTGAGTCGAGGCTTGGATTGGATGATCTTGGAAGTCTATCCTAGCCAGACATACTCTGTGAGGTGTTCAGAGCAGAAAGTTGGTTTCTTCTCTACAATTCCAAGCTTCTGGCTGCATCACTTTGGTCAGTGAGTCGAAGCCAGGAGCAGAGCTCAGACCACCTGCTCCCACTTCAGACTTTCCAACCTGCAGGCACAGCATGGAAAGGAGGCAGGAGCCAACCATATCCCCCAGCCCCTTCCCAGCAGCAGTGGCTAAGCCC
>WAAF01009346.1:65215-91560 GCA_013400475.1 Tricholaema leucomelas | reverse complement strand
CCCCCCCCCCCCCCCGTTTAATTTCCTTGCATCTCATTGTGTATTGATGGCCAGGGATGTCGAGTAACCATGGCAACCCATTGATTAGCATCCAGCCCCTGTGAAACCAGGAACAGGCAGCCAGAAGAATTACAAATGATGCTGTATTGTCTGCTGCCAACAGGCTGATTGCTGCCATTTGCTGCCAGGTAGAGCAGCTTTTAGAGGCAACCTGGTGGGGTGTAATTACCAGGCCGTGAGTGATGCATTGCTATAGTTACTGTCTGCTCTGCTCACTCACTAATAGTTTTCAAATTCCTCTTCAGATGGAAATGCATTTCCCTGGAAATGTTTGAGGCAGAGGTCTGCAGGAAGATTCATCCTGAGAGGGGCCAGTTTAGGAGTGGAGAAGTGTCTCCTAAATAGAGAAATGGGGTGGGCAGGTGGCAGCCAGATGGAGCCAAACCATGTGTAGATTGGTGGAATGGTTTGGGTTGGAAAGGGTGCTGGGAGAGAGGAGCTGGAGAGGAGGCAGCAGTGTGCCCAGGGGGGCAGCAGAGCCAATGGCATCCTGGGCTGGCTCAGGAGCAGTGTGGGCAGCAGGACAAGGGAGGTTCTTCTGCCCCTGTGCTCAGCACTGCTCAGGACAGAGCTTGAGTGCTCCTCCATTGCAGAGATGTTGAGGTGCTGGAAGGTGCCCAGAGAAGGGCAGCAAGGCTGGGGAGGGGCCTGGAGCACAGCCCTGTGAGGAGAGGCTGAGGGAGCTGGGGGGGTGCAGTCTGCAGCAGAGGAGGCTCAGGGCAGAGCTCATTGCTGTCTGCAGCTGCCTGCAGGGAGGTTGTGGCCAGGTGGGGTTGGGCTCTGCTGCCAGGCAGCCAGGGCCAGAAGAAGGGGCCAGAGGCTGAAGCTGTGTCAGGGCAGGTTGAGGCTGGATGTGAGGAGGAAGTTGTTGGCAGAGAGAGTGATTGGCACTGGGATGGGCTGCCCAGGGAGGTGGTGCAGTGCCCATGGCTGGAGGTGTTGAAGGCAATCCTGGCTGGGGCACTTAGTGCCATGGTCTGGGTGGTTGGGCAGGGCTGGGGGCTAGGTTGGGCTGGGGGAGCTTGGAGCTCTCTTCCATCCTGCTTGCTTCTATGATGCCTTTGTTGGAAGCAATCACAGATGGAATTTGGCTCTCCTGGGGCTGAGGGCACCAAGCAGTGCTGCAAACCTTTCCCTCATGCATTGTCTGTGGTGTTCAGACACCTGCACAGCCCACCCGAAGTTGAAAGGGATTTGTTTCTGCTCGGAGGGGGTTGCAGCAAGGGTGATTGTGAGGGGGGAGGAGATGCTAATGCAATGCAAAGTTCAAATGATCTTTCACTCTGAGGGAGAGCAGGAGGTGTGTGCAGTCGGAATGCTAAAGCTCACTGCCTGCCCTGCAATCCCCACATGGAACAGGAGCTTCAGGGGATGCATAAGTCACAGGAAGTAGTGTGAGCGAGGCACAAAATGAATAAACATCAACCCAAAGCTGTTGTTAGCATTGCTGGGGGGGCAGAGGCAGCTCAGAACGAGTGTAGCAGCAGTTGGGAGCGGTGCTGGGAAGGAGAAGGTTGCATGAAAGTGGGAGGCTGTGGAAATAATGAGGAAGAGTTATCACTGAGGTGGGTTTGGTGGTCATGGCCAAACTGCAGCCCAACTGCTCCTGTCTCTCTCCTCTTCCATCTCCACCAACATCCAGGAGAGTGCTTGGCTAAAGAGTGGCACTTTGCAGTGGAGCTTTGGTTCTGCTGGGAGCCGGAGAATGGCTTAGGCTGGAAGGGACCTTGAAGATCAGCCAGTTCCAACCCCCCCTGCCATGGGCAGGGACACCTCCCACCAGCCCAGGTTGCTCAAGGCCTCATCCAGCCTGGCCCTGAACACAACAACCTCCCTGGGCAACCTTTTCCAGTGTCTCCTCACCCTCACTGTCAAGAATTTCTTCTTAATCTCCAGTCTCAATCTCCCAACCTGCAGCTTCAGTCCATTTCCCATTGTCTTATCACTCTCTTGGAAGAAGAGCCCAACCCCAGCCTGGCTCCAGCCTCCTTTCAGGCAGTTGTAGAGACACAGAAGGTCTCTCCTCAGCCTCCTTTTCTCCACACTAAACACCCCCAGCTCCCTCAGCTTCTCCCCCCCACCCCTGCTCTCCAGACCCTTCCCCAGCTTCCTTGCCCTCCTCTGGACCTGCTCCAGCCTCTCAATGTCCTTCCTGGAGCAAGGGCCCCAAACCTGGACCCAGCACTCAAGGTGTCACCTCACCAGTGCCCATTACAGGGAAGAAGTCACTTCCCTGCTGCTGCTGGTCACTCCTTGCTGATCCCAGCCAGGCTGCTGGTGGCCTTCCTGCCCCCCTGGGCATACCCTGGCTCATCTTCAGCTGCTGTCAATAACCACCCCCAGGTCTTTTCCTCCTGACCAGTTCCCAGCCACTCTGTCCCATCAGGACAAGGTTTAGTGGCCATGGAGGTGCTGGGTAGGAGGTTGGACTTGATGATCTTCAATATCTTCTCCAACCTTAGTGACTGCAAGGAGAGTGGGGAAGGGAAGCTCTGCGTGGGGTTGCTCCAGCTCCTCAATGTCCTTCTCAGAGTTAGGGCCCCAGAACTGATCCCAACACTCCAGGTCTGGCCTCAGCAGAGCCCAGCCCAGGGGGGCAGTCCCTGCCCTGCTCCTGCTGGCCACACTTTTGCTGAGCCTGAGCAGGGAAGGAAGCATGAAGCAGAGGCTGGCAGGGTTTGGGACGGGCAACTGAACCTCTTCTGCCTGGCTTCTGTGGGCAAAGAAGGCTCCAGCAGGCAGTGGCTGCTAGCAGTGGGCAGCTGCCCTCTGAAAGGGAGAAAGCATCCAGGTTTGGTGCAAATGAGCAACCTGCCTTTCTCCTGCCTCCTCCGAAGTGCAGGAGGGGCAAAGTTACATGACTTAGAGGCAGCTTCGAAACAGAGTCGTGTGGGCACCTCCAGGAGGCCAGAGCAGCTCTTTTCACCCAGGAGAAGCCAGCTGAGCCTCCACTGCTGCCTGTGAAGCTGGCAGAAGTTCTCCTGCCTCTCCTGAGAGCTGCAGGTGAGTTCCCTTCCAGCTCCAGACAAACCAACTCCCCAAGTTTCCAGTGTCTTTGCCCCCCCTGCAGAGCATTGTCCTTTGGGTCTCTGCTCTCTCCCCTCTCTGCAGTCCCAGACAGCTCCAGCTCCGTGGCTGTATTGGCACTGACAGAGGTTTAACACTCTCACAAAGCTCTCCAGACCCATGATTAAAAGTCAATAGTGGAAGTGTTCACTGCTCTGCTTAGAGAGGGAGGGCAGAAGGAAGGCAGCAGGAGAAGCATCTCCTGGAAGAGTTGGGTCCTTAAAGTTTGATGCTCATTACAGCAATGATCATAGAATGGTGGGGGCCTGCTGGCCATACCCTTGCTGGTCCAAGCACCTGGGCACACCCTGGCTCATCCTCAGCTCTCCAGCACCTTCATGTCCTTTCAGCACCAGCACCTCCAGGTCCTTTTCTGCCAGGCAGTTTGCAGCTCCTGTGCCCAAGCCTGGAGCATTCACAGGGTTGTTGTGACCCAAACGCAGAGCCCAGCACTTGGCCTTGCAGAGCCTCATGCAACTGACCTAACCTAACACAAGAAGCCTGATCTAGTGTGAGGGGTCCCTGCCCATGGCAGGGGGGGTTGGAACTGGCTGATCCTTGTGTTCCCTTCCAACCCTGACTGATTCTATGAGTCTATGATCATTTCTGACCCCCAAAACCTTGGGATCAGCTTTAATAAAGATGTTTAAGCAGCTGGCTCCCCGTGGAGGCAGTGGAGGAGGACTCCTTGCTTTACACATTCTGTTGTTTCCCAGGTGAGGCAGGAAAGGACCTGCAGGTAGGGAGCAGGTGAATGAGAAGAACAGATCCTAGCACTGGCACTTGGCAGGAGCAATGCAAATGCTGCTGCACCTCACTGCCTGAGCCTCTCATTCTTGAGCTCTAACCCACAGAGCTGTGACCCTGCATGCTGGGGGGGAACTGGAAGCAGTGGGGGGCTCTGGGAACCTCTCCTTGCAAAGCCTGCATTCGATTTTTGTGTGTGTGGGGGGGAAGTAGCTTAGCAAACTGCTTAAACGCCTCTGGGATTTGCTTCCTCTCCTGCAGGAGGAAGAGAGCATTTGCTGAGCTTCTTGTTGGTCTGCTGGTGCTTGGTGTGGTGATGCTGTCACAAACACCAGGAGTGGGAATTGAGGCTGAGACAGGATGGGTTTCACCTCCTGCCTCCTATTTCTGCCTTCTCGTCACAGAGCTTCTTGTTAGGATACCATGGGCTCGAAGCACGAAGCAGTTGTGGGGGTGGTTTTTGATCTGTCTCAAAGAAGACCCAGGAGGAGGCAGCTTTCCCCGGTGGCTCCCGGAGAGATCACAGCGCACCAGGGGCTGCTGCTGTCCTGCAGCTCCTGGGGACAGCTTTTGTCACGCAGGGCTGAGGCTTCTCTCAGGTGCAGCCGGAGGGAGGCGTCTGGCTGAGCTTCGTAAAGGTCCTGCTGAGCCTTCGCTTGGCTGCGTGGAGATCTCTGCTCGCATCCAGCTGTGCCTGCAGATGTTTACAGGGGAGCAGAGCTCGAGAGAGCTGGGCTGGAGCTCAGCTGAAGCCACTGCCCACGGAGAAACTGGCTGGCAAAATCTCCCAGCAGCAGAGCAGAGCTGTTTGCAGCCTCGGGGAGCATGACCCCAGGGGTGCTGGGATGAAGTGGTGCTGGTTTGTGGGTAGGAAGGGATGAGGGGAGGGGAAATTTGTTGCTGTAGAGAACCAAAGGGGTTGAGGTGCTGGGGAGAGCTCTGCTGGCACTGGAGCAGTGCAGTGTGATGGGAACGAGCAGCACCTGGGGGCACTTAGGGACTTGCTGGAGGAGAGAAGGCTCTCTGCAACTGCCTGCAAGGAGGCTGGAGCCAGCTGGGGGTTGGGCTCTTCTGCCAAGGAACAAGGGACAGAGCAAGAGGAAATGGCCCCAAGCTGCCCCAGAGCTGGTTCAGGTTGGACATGAGGAACTATTTCCCCCCCAGAAGGATTGCCCAGCCCTGGCCCAGGCTGCCCTGAGGGGTGGTGGAGTCCCCACCCCTGGAGGGGTTTCAAAGCTATGGAGATGTGGAGCTGAGGGCCATGGTCTGGTGGTGAGCTGACTGCTGGGTGCTAGGTTGGGCTTGAATGTCTCTTCCAACCAAATCAACTCCATGATTCTGAGCTGCCTGCAGCTGAGGCTGACCCACGGAGGTTGGCTCTGCCCTAAGAAGCTTGCAGCAAAAGCAGCTCCTCCCTGGGTGAAGCTGAGTCACAGAGTGGCAGGGGTTGGGAGGGAGCTCTGGAGATGATGCAGCCCAACCCCCAGAGCCAAAGCAGGGTCACCCAGAGCAGGCCACACAGGAACACAGCCAGGTGGGGGTTGAAATCTTCCATGTCACACAAGGAGACTGCACAACCTCTCTGGGCAGCCTGCTGCAGGGCTCCAGCACCCTCACACCCAACAAGTTTCACCTCATGTTGGGGTGGAACTTTCTGGTTCCAGCTTGTACCCATTGTACCACTGGGCACCCCCAGACAGAGCCTGGCACCTTCATCTTGCCACTCACCCCTCAGATATTTGTAGACATTGACCAGATCCCCTCTCAGCCTTCTCCTCTCCAGCCTGAACACCCCTCAGGGCTCTCAGTCTTCGCAGCAGAGGTGTTCAAGCCTGGTTAAAGAGCTTAGGGAGGGGAAGGCTGCTTTGGGCAGCACTCTCGGGTGTGCAGGGGCAGATTTACAGCCTGTGGAGCTGCACTCATCACCAGGGACCTTTATTGGGTGTGAAACATCTTTGTTCCTTGGCTAAGAGGAGCTGTTTAGCAGCAGCTTACTCCAGCAGCGCTGCCGTTAGAGCCCTCGGAGGACTAATTACCCGGAGATAGACCCTGCTCTTCCCACGCCCCCGGCGGGGTGTTTGTAAATCAAGAGTCTGTTTATTGTGGGCAGACTACTCCAAAGGCTCTTTGCCAAAGGAAAGGGAAGGGGGAAAAGGAAGCAGCATCAAAATGTAGTCTGCTGCAGAGGGGGCTGCAGGGCAGAGGAGATGACTTGGAGGCCTGTGGCAGCAGAGTCAGACCTGGGGGGGATGGGTGGGTGGAAGAGGACATTAATTTACTCTTCTTGCTGCGATTGATGGAGAAGTAGCAGTTAACAGCTGAACTCCTGCTCCGAGCTGTGTGCTTTATGGAGTAGAGCACAAAGGGAAGCAGGCTGGGTGAGAAGCTAAAGGTGGAAACACTTCCCCCCCCGCCCCAGATTTCTTGGAGCTTTGAAATGGTTGTTGGGAGGTTTTAGGGCTGGCCAGCAGCCTTCAGGGGTGGCTCTTTCCCTGGTGGAGCAGCAGCTGGACATGGCCAGTTTTGGACCTGAGCTCTAGCTGAGCCTGGCTAGAGCACAACGTGGGTTAGAAGCTGAAGTGAAGGAGGTCCCCCCAACTTTTCTTGGGGCTGTGGAAGCAAAACAGACCCTGAAGCACTCAGCAGTGAGCACTGTGGCTTCTCATAGCCCTCTGAATCCCAACTCCTGCACTGATGAGCAGATCAACAGCTCCAGTGCCAAGGCTTGGGGTGCTTTAACCAGCCTGGAAAAGCAGCTTGGTTGCAATCAAAAGGCTTTGTGCAGACAGCTCAGTATTGATGACTTCCCAGGGAGAGGAATTGCTCATTGCAGAGAGGACTTTGGAGCCAAATTAACCTCCTCAGAGGTGTTTTGTTTCATTTTGATGTCGTGGGC
This sequence comes from Tricholaema leucomelas, assembly GCA_013400475.1. Taxonomy (NCBI): domain Eukaryota; kingdom Metazoa; phylum Chordata; class Aves; order Piciformes; family Lybiidae; genus Tricholaema lacrymosa; species Tricholaema leucomelas. Next base: position 84,791 of record WAAF01009346.1, on the reverse strand, counting down.
CAGAAGAAGGCTCAAACATGCAGGAGATGCTAATCTCCCACACAAGATTATCTCAGCTACAGGACAAGGCTCCAGAGATAAGACAGCAGGCTTCAAACAGACTGGAGCTGTGGGTAACACCTGCTGACAGCTGAAGCCATTTGTCACTGCTGGGCAAGGTGTGTGTCGTCCCCCCCCCTTTTCTCTGCTCCTTCTTCCAGCCCCACCAGGGGCAATGCCAACCTGCACCCTCAAAGTGCCCTCCTGACCCGTGGGCAATGCCTCCTGCCATGGCTGGAAGCATCACAGCACGGAGGAGGTGGGAAGTGACCTCTGAAGATGACATAACCACAGAACGAGAGGGGTTAGGAGGCCCTCCCTGGAAAGCTGAGCCCTAGCAGGCTGCTGGAGGAGCTTTGTGCTGTTGGTGGCAGCAGCTGTGCCTGCCCCCTGAGCGACACCACCTCTGGAGATCATCCCCTCCGACCCCCCTGCCAGCACAGGGTCACCTAGAGCAGGGCACACAGGAACACCCCCGGGGGGTTGGAAGGTCTCCACAGAAGGAGACTCCACAACCTCTCTGGGCAGTCTGCTCCAGGCCTCCAGAACAACTTTCTCCTCCTGCTCAGGTGGAACCTCCTGGGGTCCACTTTCTGCCCGTTGCCCCTTGTCCTGACAAGAGCCTGACCCCAGTCTCTTGCCCCCCACCCTTTAGCTCTTGCTGGGCATTGCTCTTCTGCTCCTCTGGGGCTGCTCTTCTGCAGGCTCTCAGCCTATGCTCCTTACAGAGCTGCTCCAGACCCCTCAGCAGCTCCATGGCTCTGTTGGACTCTCTCCAGCAGTTCCCTGTGCTTCTTGAACTGGGGAGCTCAGAACTGGCCTCAGTACTCCAGCTGTGGCCTTGCCAGGGCAGAACAGTCTGTGCCCATTGCCCCTCGTCCTGTCCCTGGGCACCACTGACAAGGGTCTGTCCCCATGCTCAGGCCCTGCACCCCTTGGCTGTGCACAAGCATTCATGTTTCCTCCTTCGTCCCGTGGAGGGGGCAATGAGTTGTGCTGATGAAGGTTTTCCTCCTGCCTTCGCCTTCCCAGCTCTGCTGCCTGTCAGCCTCCGGCTTTTACTTAACGACTCTCATCCAGGGAGGAGGTTCCCAGGCAGGGACCACAAGCAGTGATGTTATGAATTCCTCCTGCCTGGCAATAACTTTTTATGAGGCTTTTTATTCTTTAGATAATATATGAAAACCATTTTTTATTTTCCTGTAGCCAAGTTTGCTTCTGTTCAGTCCTTGCCCTCCAATTCCTCTCTTTCCCTCCCCCCTCCCCTCTCCTTTTTCACCTGAGTGGCATTTTCACTGGAGATGTTTAATACAGCTCTAATCCCCTGATTCCCTGAGGTGCAAGAAAGGAGCTTTACAGACCCATAAATCCAGGAAGAGAAAATGCAGTTTTATGGGCTGGGCTGCTGTGAAAGCCCCCAAAAAAAGAAGGAGGTGCTCTAATGGGACACAGGCAATAACCAATTTGCCTAAGTAGTTCCACTTATCGTAGTGAAAGCACTCGGAGAAAAAAGCTCTGCCAGGGTGAGCCTGGTGGGAAGCGATGCTGGGATGGAGCCAGCAGCCCCGAGGGGCTGGCAGCATCGCAACCGAGCAGCCAGTAGGGCTGCATCCAGCTGTGCCTGCAGATGTTTAAAGGAGAGCAGAGCTGGAGGGAGCCAGGCTGGAGCTTGCCTCAGATCGCTGCCGGGGGACAAAGTGGTTGTGAGGATGGTTTTGATCTGCCTCGGGAGGAGGCAGCTTTCCCCGGTGGCTCCCGGAGAGATCACAGCGCACCAGGGGCTGCTGCTGTCCTGCAGCTCCTGGGGACAGCTTTTGTCACGCAGGGCTGAGGCTTCTCTCAGGTGCAGCCGGAGGGAGGCGTCTGGCTGAGCTTCGTAAAGGTCCTGCTGAGCCTTCGCTTGGCTGCGTGGAGATCTCTGCTCGCATCCAGCTGTGCCTGCAGATGTTTACAGGGGAGCAGAGCTCGAGAGAGCTGGGCTGGAGCTCAGCTGAAGCCACTGCCCACGGAGAAACTGGCTGGCAAAATCTCCCAGCAGCAGAGCAGAGCTGTTTGCAGCCTCGGGGAGCATGACCCCAGGGGTGCTGGGATGAAGTGGTGCTGGTTTGTGGGTAGGAAGGGATGAGGGGAGGGGAAATTTGTTGCTGTAGAGAACCAAAGGGGTTGAGGTGCTGGGGAGAGCTCTGCTGGCACTGGAGCAGTGCAGTGTGATGGGAACGAGCAGCACCTGGGGGCACTTAGGGACTTGCTGGAGGAGAGAAGGCTCTCTGCAACTGCCTGCAAGGAGGCTGGAGCCAGCTGGGGGTTGGGCTCTTCTGCCAAGGAACAAGGGACAGAGCAAGAGGAAATGGCCCCAAGCTGCCCCAGAGCTGGTTCAGGTTGGACATGAGGAACTATTTTCCCCCCCAGAAGGATTGCCCAGCCCTGGCCCAGGCTGCCCTGAGGGGTGGTGGAGTCCCCACCCCTGGAGGGGTTTCAAAGCCAAAGCCTGAATGGGGCACTTAGTGCCATGGTCTGGATGACTGGATAGGGCTGGGGCATAGGTTGGGCTGGATGAGCTTGGAGCTCTCTTCCAACCTGCTTGATTCTATGATTCGATGCTTCCAGCACCTCCACATCCCTCTTCTAATGAGGTGCCCACAACTGAACACTCCCAACCTCTGCATCAAAGACACTTGCCAGGAGGTCACCACAGCCGATCCTGTGGTCAGTGAAGCCTCTGCCTTGCAGCTGTGCTGAGCCATTGAGGAGCAGCCACCAGAGAAGAGTCCTTGTTCTCCATCCCCACTTCCAGCCTCCTGCCCTGCCCTTTGCTCTCCTGTCTGACCTTCTCCGGGCTGCTCTTGGATGTTTTTCTGCCCCAGAGCTGTGGCTGTGTCATGACCCTTTGGAAAGAGCAATTTCCCTGGGTACTTGGGGAGCTTTTGGACTTGGCCTTTGGCCTGGCAGTGGGGTGCAGAGCCAGGGTTTGTGCAGCACTAGATGGCAGGAGTCAGTCATGCAAAAGGATGAGGGTTGTCTCCCTTGGAAAATACAGCGGAGCTGCCGAGGTGGAAATCTGCCAACTCAGACCAGGATGGGCTTAGAGCAGCGAAAATCCCTTCTGCAGCCAGACTTTAGGAATCTGCCTCCTGTCTTTCCCACAATCCAGGCGTGTCCTGCTGTTGAGGATGGGGAGATTTGGTGAGGCTTTACAAGCTGGGGCTGCATTAGTCTGATGGATTTTGGCTCAGAGTTTGGACGTGCTCAGAGTGCTGCTCTGGCTGTGGGATGGTTGTGTGGTAGAGGGTGGCTGAATCCTTAGGGGGCTCAGAGCATAATGAGCCTGCAGTGTGAGTGCAGCCCAGACAGCAACCCTGTGCTGGGCTGCAGCAAGAGCAGTGTGGGCACAGGGCAAGGGAGGGGATTCTGCCCCTTGGCTCTGCTCTCCTCAGACCCCACCTGGAGCACTCTGTGCAGCTCTGCAGCCTGCAGAGGAGAAGGCTTCCAGGAGAGCTTGGAATGGCCTTGCAGGGTCTGAAGGGGGCTCCAGGAGGGCTAGGAAGGGACTATTGAGAAGGTGTGGGAATGGCAGGAGGAGGAGGAATGGGTTTGAAGTGGCAGAGGGGAGATCGAAAGTGGATGTGAGGAAGAAGTTGTTTGCAGTGAGGGTGGTGAGAGACTGGCACAGGTTGCCCAGGGAGGTTATGGAGCACAGATGCACCCAATGTGATCTTTGCTCCTCTGCTGCTCCAAGTCTTGTTAGAACTTTTATCTTGCTGTGACTTGGCTGTTAGAGATGCTCCTGGTGGCTGGCAGCAGCTGTCACATGTCCCAGTCCCTAATGGGGTTTCCTATCGAGCTGTTACTGGTGTTGCTGTAACCTTTCTGTTGCCTGTGCTGTGATATTATCGGGCCAGAAACCTGAGTTGAGAGACAGCTGATGCAAAATCGATCTCTGGAGCACCTGAAAGAGAGGAGATTGGTACCAAACGTTGTAGTGACAACAAAAGAAACAGTTTCTCCCTTGGAAGTTCCTCCTGGGATGAAGATGAAGAGTTGCTTTCCCTTTTCTATGCAGAAGGAAACAGAGGAGAGGGATAGCATCAGCCTGCGCCAGAGATCTGGGGGCAGAGAAGCTGCTGAAGAACCAACAAAGCTGCTCTGTGCCCCAGGGAGGCGAAGATCTGAGCGGAGAGCAGCCTGTCCCCTGCGGCTGATGCAGAGGAGGCATCAGGCACTGAGCACTCCTTTCATCACGGCACAATTAGAGAGGATCGCTAATGATCTAATTGTTCCTCTCATCCCAGCCCGAGGAGCTGAGTGGAGATGCCCACTGGTACTAATCCAGGCTTCAAAGCCTGCCGAGTTCGCCTCTCTGAGTGCTCTCTCATCTCCGGCGAGAAGTAATGGGACAAGAAGTCGTTGCCAGTGCCCGTGTCGGGAGCACAGCCCAGAGCAGCAGAGCAGCCACAGGCCCAGGTGCACTCAGAGCTCTCCCAAGGGCCCAGGGTTTACACCACCCGTGACAGAATCACAGAGTCACAGAGTGCCAGGGGCTGGAAGGGACCTCCAAAGCTCATCCAGTCCAAGCCCTGCCAGAGCAGAGCACCCAGAGCAGAGCACACAGCAGCACATCCAGGCAGGCTTTGGACATCTCCAGAGAGGGAGACTCCACACCCCCTGGGCAGCCTGTGCCAGGGCTCTGCCACCTCACAGGGGAAAAATTCCTCCTCAGGTTTCCATGGAACTTCTCTGCCTCAGCTCCCACCCAGTGCCCCTTGGCCTGTCCCTGGGCATCACCCAGCAGAGCCTGGCTCCAGCATCTGCTACCTGATCCAGTTCACTGCTTGCAGCTTGTAGCCTCCCCAGAGCCCTTCTTGCTGTTGCTGTAGCCACTGAAAAGCAAAGGCAGAGCTGCAGGTGGAGTGTGCAGGCTCCATCTCTGCTGGTGGAGTCACACCTGGAGGGTGTCCCTGGTAAGCCTGAGGGATAATGTTAAAGCTGATAGGGATCACAGTGCTGAAAGCAGGCTTAGATCTGCTGCTGCTGGGGATGCTTGCTTGCAGGGGGGCACATCTTTGCTCTGGGATGGGATTAGCCCCAGCACAAGCTCTAAGTCTGATGTTTCCCCATGGGCTTTGGAAGCTCTGAGGGCTGCTTGCAGGAGCAATGGTTGCACACAGGGGGTGCAGCCATGGCTGGTGGGATTGTGGTTCATTGTGCTCATGTTTTGTAGCCAGCAGGTCAAGGGAGGTTATGCTCTCCCTTTATTCTGCCCTGGTGGGGCCACATCTGGAGTATTGGGTCCAGTTCCGGGCTCCCCAGCTCAAGAGGGACAGGGACCTGCTAGAGAGACCAACAGAGGCAATGAGGGTAATGAAGGGCTTGGAACATCTTTGTGGGGAGGAGAGGCTGAGAGCCCCGAGGCTGCTTAGTCTGGAGAAGAACAACCTGGGAGGAGACCCCAGCCTCTTGCCCCCAGCCTTTAGCTCCTGCTGAGCATTGCTCAGGTCCCCTCGGGGACTGCTCTTCTCCAGCTTTCTCAGCCTTTGCTTCTCACAGAGCTGCTCCTCAGCCTCCCCTGGACTCTCCCTGGCAGTTCCCTGGACCCAGTTCTCCAATTGTGGCCTCACCAGGGCAGCTCCATGCTGGCACTGATGGGGCAGGGAGAGCAAAGTACCACCAGGATAAATAGAGGGGAAGAGATTTGGGGAAGAGTTAGGGTTAGGGTTAGGGTTTTCTCCTCATCTTCGGATGGGACCTCCTGGGGTCCAGTTTGTGCCCATTGCCCCTTGTCCTGTCCCTGGGCACCAAGGTCACCCAGGGCGAGGGTGCAGATGATGCTCTTCACTCTGGGTGTTGCACTGAGCTACTGCTGGGCACCTGAGCAATGTGCAAACAGAGCTGTGGGCATCATCCCCAGACCTTCCCACCTGTATCTACTGCTCCTGCTCACCAGAGGGGCTGGGGAGATGCTGGCAGGAGGGAGGGCTGTGCTGATACACGGAGGAGAGGAGGGAAGTGGGAATTAAGGATGAGCAAAAGGCCAGGAGAGGAGAAGCAGCAAGTGGCAGGATGCAGGCAAATGCTGCTGATGTTTGGCAAGGTCTCCAGGGGTGTCCTGGGCTTGGGGATGATTAATGTGCCCAAGGACTCCTCTCTCTGTGGTCTGCTGGCCAGGTGATCTGTCACTGCCCTGTGATGGACTGCCCAGTTCCCACGCAGCGCTGTCCTCGGGGGGTTATTGATGAGCCACCTTCACCAGCCATGCCTTGGAATTACTTCTTGGCCCAGGAAAGAGCCATCAGAGCTGGCTGGAGAGAGGCTGAAGGGCTACGGCTGCAAGGGGCTGGCAGGGGATGGTGAAAACCCACGGTCCCAGCAAGTCTGCCCCCTCCCATCCAAGAGGCAGCAGCTCCAAAGCCGCTGGGTGACTTCTGAAGGTGCTTGATCAGGGAGGGGCTGTGGCATTGGATGTTTCTAATCGGAGAGGGTGAGAGATGCCTTCGAATTCCTCCCCGGTTCTCAGCCGATCTCAAGATGTGCCAAGCAGCTGGCGACGCTTTGCTGCCCTGCCCTGCCCTGCCCTGCCTGGACTGATTCCCTTCCCCGCGGCAGACCTTTCATCTGCGCTGGGCAGAGCCGCTGCTGGGTCCCTTTCTGCCCTCACCCCCTCGCTTTGCTTGCTCTGCGCAGAGCTCAGATGAGCTGAGTAGAGGCTGAGCTGCTTTGATTGACTCCCAGCCCAATTAGGGCAGCGAGCGGGCGGGCGGAGGGCTCGGGGCTGGAGTTTTAGCCCATTCTCCTTGCTCCATCCTCCGGGGACCTTTCAGGTTAATTGCCCGGATCTCTTCGCTGCCTTTCCCTGCTCGCCCTCAAGGACTGTCTGGCTAACGCTGCCCTGCGTGGCCAAGGCTGTGATGATGAATCCAAGCCGAGGGAGGTGCTGGGGAGAAGGAAGAAAGGTGGGAGGGAGAGAATTGATTTGCTCCATCAGGCAGCCAGCAGCGGCTGCTGCCACTGTTTAATTCTCAGCTCAAGCCCCGTGGAGAATGCAAACGGCTCCGCTCCTCGGCCAATTTACAGCTGCTGACAAGCTGCTAAACAACATCTCTGTTAGGTGCACGGTGCCAGTCCGTGGGCTCGGCCCCGGGGGGCAGCACAGTGCACAGGGAAGCGGTGGGGATGCTTCTGCTCCTTCCGCTGAGTCCTGCTTGCTGCAGCTCGCCCCCAGCGCCTGGCTGCAGCTCTCTCTGCATTCATAGAATCAGAGAATGGGTCAGGTTGGAAGGGAGCTCAAAGCTCAGCCAGTTCCAACACCCTGCCACAGGCAGGGACACCTCCACTAGAACAAGTTGCTCAAGGTCTCATCTAGCCTGGTCCTGAGCACCTCCAGGGAGGTTGTGATCTCTGATCACGTTCAGTGCTTCTGTGCTCCACAACCTCCCTGGGAAACCTGTCCCAGGGTCTCACCACCTTCAACCTGTGCCAGTCTCTCACCACCCTCACTGCAAACAACTTCCTCACAGCCAGTTCCAATCTCCCCTCTGCCACTTCAAACCCATTCCTCCTCCTCCTGCCATTCCCACACCTTCTCAACAGTCCCTCCCCAGCCCTCCTGCAGCCCCCTTCACACCCTGCAAGGCCACTCCAAGCTCTCCTGGAAGCTTTCTCCTCTGCAGGCTGCACAGCCCCAACTCTCTCAGCCTGTGCTCAGAGCAGAGCTGCTGCAGCCCTCTCAGCATCTTGGTGGCCTCCTCTGCACTGGCTCCAACACTTCCATGTCCTGCTTGTGCTGGGGGCTGCAGAACAGCACAGAAGGAAGGAAGGAAGGAAGGAAGGAAGGAAGGAAGGAAGGAAGGAAGGAAGGAAGGAGAAATCCAGCTTGCTCCCAACTACAGAAAGGCAGCAGGCAGCATAAATGAACCTGTGCAGCTCTGAAGGGGTTACTGCAGGCCTATTACCTTCTGTCTTCCCACGGGAGATAATTAACAAGGAGGCTGCTCCCCTGCTACCGTGGGGGATCAAGAGATGTTGCCACATCCTCTCGACTCCAGTGGACCTCCCTGAATCTGGCAGATGATCAGCTGAGGGCATTGAGGAGGAGAGGCTCACTTTGGTTCTCTTTTCCTCTCTGGAAGTTCAGGCACGATTAGGACTGTTCTGATTTCCTTGGGTGGATTGATTCACGCTCGGTTGGCTTTGCTAGCTGAAACATGCCTGGGACCAAATTAGCCCTGAGCTTTCAGTGATCAAGAAGGATGGAAGGGTTTGTTCTTATCAGTAATTGATCATGGAGCTATTAATGGATGCAAATGTATTTGTTGGCTTGGCTTTGATAAATAACTTCTGGCTGCTCCTCTCTGATGTGATTTGTGCTCACATTGCAGTCCCCAGGCCGTGGGCTGAAGTGTCTGGCTAGCAGCAGGCAGATCCTGTGGCTTCATTTGCTTCTGCTATCAAGTTATTGATGGGCAAACTTCCCCAGCTGCTTCATCTGCCTGCTTGGCTCCGACCTGAGCAAGCTGCTCAGGTTTTTGTGGTCTGGAAGCTGCTTCCCATTTCTGCAGTGTGGGTTGATGTTCATTTTAGGATTAACCTTCAGTAGCTGCTCCCACACGCTGGAGGTGTTTTAATGAGAGGTCTTCGCTGCTGTACCTGCCAAGCTGTGGTCTGGTCCTGCATCCCCTGCATCTGAATCCCTCCTCTGCATTCCCCCCAGGGCTGCAGGCACTCACCAGACCTGCAGTCTCCATGTGGTTTGGTTTCTTGCTGGTGATTGACCAAAATGGGTGGCTTTGTACCCACATCTACTCACCAGATGGTTTCTGCAACCTGCAGCAGAGAATCACAGAGTGCAGTGAGTTGGAAGGGACCTTCAGAGGTCATCCAGCCCAACCCCTCCTGCAGTCAGCAGGGACATCCCCAGCTAGGTCAGGCTGCTCACAGCTTCCCATCAAGCTTGATCTTGATTGTCCCCAGGGATGGGACCTTCCACCCCCTCCCTGAGCAACTCATTCCAGTGCTGACCATCCTCATGGCAAATAAATCCTTCCTAATGTCCAATCTAAATCCACTCTTCTCCAGTTTCAAGCCATTGCTCCTCCTCTGCTGCTACAAGCCCTTGGAAGCAGCCCCTGCCCAGCTGTCTCCAGGGACAGAGATCAGGAGCAATAATGCTTGGGGCTGGGAGTGAGCAGACCTGTGTCTGGCTCAGCCTGATGCTCTTGGGAAGGACCTGGAGAGCAGGATGCTGCTGGAAATGTGTAGCCATGGCCCTCTGGTTTTGTGGTGATGGTGATGCTGGATTGATGATTGGACTCAATAGATGGGATAAGGAGCAGTGGATGGAAGCTGCAGCACAGGAGGTTGCAGCTCAGCACAAGGGCAACTTCTTGTCTGGAAGGGTCCCAGAGCCCTGGCACAGGCTGCCCAGAGAGGTTGTGGAGTCTCCTTCTGTGGAGCCTTTCCAGGCCTGTCTGGATGTGTTCTGTGTGCCCTGAGCTAGCTTGGATGGTCCTGCTCTGGCAGGGGGCTGGATGAGCTCTTTGGGTCCCTTCCAGCCCCTAACATCTGTGATCTGTGACCCTGTGATCTGTGATCCTGTGATGATCTTTGAACTCTTTTCCAGCCTTGGTGGTTCTATGACTCTATGAAACACACTGGGGAGTGTTCACCCTTCCTGTGCAACCTGCTCTGCCTGCCCTTGCTCTAGGAGGTGGCTTGGATCTCCAGAGGTCCTTTCCAACCCCTACCATCCTGACCCCTTTCAACTGCCTTTCCTCAACCACTTGCAGCAGCTTATCCTCTGCAAGTGCCTGTGCAGCACTTGGCCCCGTGGGGCTTTGGTCTCTGGTGGGGGTCTCCTCACCCTGTTCTGGTGCAGCCATCAGGGCAAGCAAGAGTCAGTCAGTGAGGCTATTTGGCCACCTTTAGCTACAAATAAATCTTGGATAATGCTTTTTTTTTCCTTCTTTCCCCCTTTCCAGCCCCCTCTTCATTATGGTAATGGCATCATTTTGGAGCATGGCAATTCTCAGACACAAATAGCACTAAATCACCTCCCTCTCCTCTGGTAACTCCACTAATATTATTAATACCCTGCATTCATAAAACAATTTTCAGCATCTCAAAGTGCTCTGCACACATTAATTTAGCCTCACAACCTTCCACTGGGAGAATTGCCAGTATGAGTCACATTTCATAGCAGGGTGGAGAGGGCAGGACCGAAGAGGAGGGCTCAGCTCACTCCACGTTTCCATCAGCACAGGGTAAGTGCACTGGAGATGATGGCAGATGCACTGGTGAGAGTCTACAGGATTTGACTCATACTAGGGGGGAAAGACTCTCCTTGAGGTCCCTCAATGAATCACTGGCAGAGTCACAAATAGAGCTCTGAGAGCTCTCAGCCTGCCTGCCTCTGTGCTGCTCCCCAGCAGAGGAAAAGGTTCTTGGTACCCTGGGTGAAAGATGAGGGTGAAAATGAGCTGAGGAAGCAGGAAGCTGCAGGACAGGAAGGCTGGGGAAAGGTGTGTGGGGTGGAGAAGCAGGAGAAAGGATCTGATCTTCAGTCTGCTGCTGCAGCTTCCTCTTGATGTGAGTTTGCAGGGACTTGGGGTCCACTTCCACTGTGGAGCATCCTTGGCTTGAGATGAGCTGCACAGCACCTGTGAGCCTGCCAGGTTCTACCCTGCTTGGACTAGATATCCTCTTCATGGAGGTGTTCAAGGCCAGGTTGGATCCTGCCTTGAGCAACCTGGGCTGGTGGGAGGTGTCCCTGCCCATGGCAGGGGAGTTGGAACTGGAGGAGCTTTGAGGACCCTTCCAAGCAAAACCGTTCTATGGATCTGCAACTCTCCAGAGGCTCTGATCTTGGAGGTCTTTCCCAGCTGAGACAATTCTCTGATTCAAGCACAGTCCTTGTTTTCCACAGCCTCAAGCTGTGCCAGGGCAGGCTCAGGCTGGATGTGAGGAGGAAGTTGTTGCCAGAGAGAGTGATTGGCATTGGAATGGGCTGCCCAGGGAGGTGGTGGAGTCACCGTCCCTGGAGGTGTTAAAGAAGGGACTGGCTGGGGCACTTAGTGCCATGGTCTGGTTGGTTGGGCAGGGCTGGGGGCTAGGTTGGGCTGGCTGAGCTTGGAGCTCTCTGCCAACCTGCTTGGTTCCAGGATTCAGTGACTCTATGACAGGTAGCAGGAATCTCTTTCCCCTTCAGTTAGGTTTGCAGCCTACAAACAACAGAATCACAGCATGGGGTTGGGCTGGAAGGGACCTCCAAGCCCATCCAGTTCCAACCCCCAGCCATGGGCAGGAACACCTCCCACCAGCCCAGTTTGTTCAAAGTCTCATCCAACCTGGCCTTGAACACCACCAATAAGAGGACATCCAACCTGTGCCAGTCTCTCCCAACCCTCACTGCCAAGAATTTTTCCTCATCTCCAGTCTCCATCTCCCCTGCCCAGCTCAGAGCCATTCCCCCTGGTCCTGGCACTCTCAGCCCTTGCCAAAAATCCTTGGAAGGGTTAAGCCTTGAGGCAGGGTGGCTGAAGTGCCAGATGACTGCCAGGAGCCAAGGGATCCTCAGCTGCCTTGATTTGTTTTCTATTTTTAATTACCTCTTTCCAGCAGGTTTTAATTTGAGGCATCAAAGGCAAAAGATAAAGCAGCTCAAATCTGGTCTGTACCTGCAGTGGAAAACTCTCTCTCTGTCATCTCCATTCCTTTGCTGGGGAGCAGCAAAGCCTCTCTGCTTTGTTCTGTGGCAGTGTTTTGTTCTGTGCATTCATTTACTCTCCACAACGAAAGAGCAAAAAGGACCAAAAATAGAAAATTGAGGGAAAAAAAAAATAAAGAAGGAAAGAAGAAGAAAAAAAGGGAAAAAAAAGTAAAAGGAAAAAAAAATCCCCCCAAAAAATCCCAAAGAAAAAAGAAAATAAAGAAAATGGAGAAAATACTGAAATAAAAAAAAGGAAAAAATAAAGAGAAAAGGAAAACAAAATAAGAAAATAAAATTAATACAAGGAAAAAATCAACAAAAAAAAGGAGAAAATTAAGAAAATAAAGAAAAAGGAAAAAAAAGAGAAAAAAGGAAAAATAAAGAAAAAGGAAACAATAAAAATGAAAAGTTAAAAATTAAAAAAAAACAGGAAAAAAGGCAAAAATAAAGAAAAAAAATTGAGAAAGAGGAAAAAATGAAAATAAAGGAAAAAATAATTAAAGGAAAAAATAATTAAAGAAAATAAAGACAAAGGAAAATTAAAGAAAAGAAAAAAGGAAAAATAAATGAAACGAAATAAAGAAAAAGGAAAAATACAGAAAAAAGAAAGAAAAAAGAAAAAAGAAAAATGAAACTAAAGAAAACAGGAAAAAAGACAAATAATAATTTAAAAGGTTGAAAAAGGGAAAAAAAGGAAAATAAAGAAAAAGGAAAATAGAATTAAAGAAAATAAAGAAAAAGGAAAAATTAAAGAAAAGAAAAAGGAAAAAAAAACTAATTAAAGGAAATAAAGAAAAAAGAAAAAGAGGAAAAAAGGAAAAGGAAAAATAAAGGAAACAGAAAATAAGACAAAAAATAACTAAAAGATTGAAGAAGGAAAAAAGGAAAATAAAGGAAAAGGAAAAAATAATTTAAAAAATAAATAAAAAGGAAAAAGTAAACAAAAAGGCAAAATAAAAAAATAATTAAAGGAAATAAAGAAAAAGGAAAAATAAAGAAAAATAAAGAAAAAGCAAAAACTGAGGAAAAGAAAAAAAGGAAAAAATAATTAAAGAAAATAAACGAAAATAAAAAATAAAGAAAAAGGACAAAAGCAAAAGGAAAAAAAAAAAAGGAAATAGAAAAAGGAGAAAATAAAAAAGAAGGTAGAAAGGGCAAGAAAAGAAGAGGAACAGCTCTCAGCCAGGCTCAGCTGCTCGAGGTCTCATCCAGCCTGGCCTTCAACACCCCAGTCCAGGGCAACTCAGAGCCCCCTGAGCTCATCTGCTCCAACCTCCCTGCCATGGGCAGGGAACCTCTCAACCTAACCTGGATGCTGAAGGCCTCATCCAGCCTGGCCTTGAACACCCCCAGGCAGGAGCCAGCCACAGCCTCCCTGGGCAGCCTATGCCAGGCTCTCACCACCCTCACACTCAACAACTTCTCCCTCAGCTCCACTCTCAGCCTGCTCTGCCTCAGCTCCAACCCATTCCCCCTTGGTCTGTCTCTAGACCTCCTCAGCAAAAGTCTCTCTGCAGCCTTCCTGCAGGATCCCTTCAGCTCTTGGCAGCAGCTCTGAGGTCCCCCTGGAGCCTTCTCCTCTGCAGGCTGCACGCCCCCAGCTCCCTCAGCCTCTGCTCCTTTTCTTTTGGTTCCCTCCCTCCTTTTTCCCTTTCTTTTCTCTCCTTTGCTGCCACCTTGATGAGTTTTTCATTTTCACAGCAGCCAATTATCTGGAACTACAGGCGTGAGAGGCTCTGTGTCAGCTGCCCTCACCAGCTCCCTCTGCTCCTGCACCATTAAGTGACCAAACTGCTTCCAGCGGAGCGCTGAGGACAATTTCAGCAATCAAAAGGGATTGCATCAGCAGTGCATGGGGCTGGAGAGCTCAGTCCTGCAGCTCCTGCGTCCTGGCAGGGAGGGAAAGTGAATTGTGGAAAGGGAAGGGAAGGTTCTAGGCAATATTTGGGCTCAGAGGTTTGGGTTTGGGCTCAGGAGATTTGAGACTTGGAGAAAAAAGTCTTATGAGGGACCTGGGATTGTTCAGCCTGGAGAAAAGGAGGCTAAAGGAGACCTTCTGGTGCTCTACAACTGCCTGAGAGGAGGCTGGAGCCAGCTTGGGGTTGGGCTCTTCTCCCAAGCAACAAGGACAGGACAAGAGGAAATGGCCTCAGGTTGCCCCAGGGGAGGTTTAGGATGGGCATGAGGAACAATTTCTTCCCCTGAGCGCTGTCAAAGCCTGGAGCAGGCTGCCCAGGGAGTTCAAGGTTCCAGTTCCAGGTCCTGCTTGTGTTGGGGGCTCCAGAGCTGCCTCCAGCACTGCAGGACTCAGCAGAGCAGAGGGGCAGAATCCTCTCCCTCCAAGGGTGGAAGGGTTCAAAAGCAGACTTGGGGTACTTAGGGACATGGTTTAGTGGCCGTGGTAGGGTTGGGCTGATGGTTGGACTCGATGGTCTGGGAGGTGTCCTCTAACCTTTAGGACTCTATGATCACCCCTGGGCTGTCCTCCTAACGTGCCTGGGGCTGCTCCTGCTGGCAGAACACCTGAGGTCTCTTCAGCAGCTTTTTCTTTCCCACTGGAGCTCAGTTTGGTCGAGCAAACAGCTGAGGCAGCAGTGGTGGCAAGAGACTTCTCTTAGAACCACAGAATGGGTTGGGTTGGAAGGGAGCTCAAAGCTCAGCCAGCTCCAACCCCCCTGCCACAGGCAGGGACACCTCCCACTGGAACAGGTCACTCAAGGCCTCATCCAGCCTGGTTCTGAACACCTCCAGGGAGGCTGTGATCACATTGGGAGCTTCTGTGCTCCACAACCTCCCTGGGAAACCTGTGCCAGTCTCTCACCACCCTCAACCCGTGCCAGTCTCTAACCACTGCACAGAGACAGTGATTGACATTGGAATGGGCTGCCCAGGGAGGTGCAGTGCCCATCCCTGGAGGTGTGCACTTAGTGCCAAGGTCTGGTTGGTTGGCCAGGGCTGGGGGATAGGTTGGTGCTGGGTGAGCTTGGAGCTCTCTGCCAACCTGCTTGGTTCTGATCTTAGGATTCTGTGAACATTTGCTCCTCCCTGCTGGGTCAGGCTCTGCAGCCCTTGCAGGTGGCTTGGCCTGGCTGATCTCCAGAGGTGCCTTCCAACCCCTGCTCTGAGGTTCCCTGGTCCTGCCTTCCCCTGGCCTCCACACCAGCAGCCACTTCACCCTCCTGTCTGACAAGCATCTGCTGGTGTTAGCTCCTGGCCGTGGGGGAGGTGGTGCCGTATGCAGAGCAGCTTCGTGTCCCAGCCTCTGCCGGTTATTAGGGATGCTAAACGCAGAGCAGCTGCTGCCAGCTGAACACCTCAGATCCCTGAGCCATCAAAATCCCAACCTGACTCCTGACTGAAGTTAATCATCTCATAAGGGAAGATGGAGAGGCAGGGGTGGGGGGGGGGAGGTATGAAAAAACAGAAAGGAAAGAATAAAAGTATGAAAATGAGTCCTGCAGCAGCACTCCTCTGCTGCAACCTTTCTGCTTTCATGTCTTGGCTGATTTGTTTTGATCACTTCAAGCCTTCGCTGCTGAAGTTTTCTTTGAGTCCAATTCCCAGGGAATCTGTGGGAATCAGGAGCCACTAATGAGTTGTACAACAGCTGGAGGAGAGGAGCAGCTGACAGGGCACCCAGGTAGGCGACGTGGCGCCGGGGCTCAGCCGGGGCTGTAGGATGCTGTGGTGGACCCCAGAGTGGTGTCACCTCCAGCTCTTGAAAGAAGGGAGGTGAGAAAGCTCAGCAGATGGTGAGAGAAGAGCTGTGGAAAATCCCTTCTGCTGCCAGCAATGGCTTGAAGCTTTTTTCTGAGAGAAGGATGTGGAATTGAGTGGTTTTTTTAACCATCATAGATTCCTTTAGGCTGGAAGCAACCTCAAAGATCATCCAGTTTCAACCCCTCCCACTCGGGGACACCTCCTACTAAAGCAGGCTGCTCAAGGCCCTATCCAACCTGGTGTTCAGCACTGTCATGCTTGGAGCCTCCACAAGGTCTCTGCACAACCTGTTCCAGTGCCTCACCACCCTCAGGGAGAAGAATTTCCTTCTAGTGTCACCTCTCAGTACAGCTTCCTCCCGTTAAAATCCATCAGCCCTCGTCCTGTCCCTCTCCTGGAGGGCCCCTTCAGGTACTTGAAGGCTGCTCTAAGGTCTCCCTGGAGCCTTCTCTTCTCTCCTCTCCTCTCCTCTTCTCTTCTCCTCTCTCCTCCTCCCTGCTCTTCTCTCCTCTTCTCTCCTCTCCTCTCCTCTTCTCTTCTCCTCTCTCCTCCTCCCTGCTCTTCTCTCCTCTTCTCTCCTCTCCTCTCCTCTTCTCTTCTCCTCTCTCCTCCTCCCTGCTCTTCTCTCCTCTTCTCTCCTCTCCTCTCCTCTTCTCTTCTCCTCTCTCCTCCTCCCTGCTCTTCTCTCCTCTTCTCTCCTCTCCTCTCCCCTTCTCGTCTCTCCTCTTCTCTTCCTTTCTCTTCTCTTCACTTCCCTCCTCGACCCTTCTCTTCTCTTCTCTTCTCTTCTCTTCTCCAGATGGGGCTGAACAGCCCCAGCTCCCTCAGCCTGTCTTCACAGGGGAGGTTCTCACCCTGCTCTGGCTGCAGCCAGCACACAGCTGCCTTAGGGCTGCAGGAGGGCACTGCTGGCTCCTGGGGGGAGCACATTTTGGACTTGCCCACACTAATGCCCTCCCAGCCTGCAGTTTGGGGGTGGGTTGCTGGGCTGTGTGGTGTTGGTTTCTTTGCTGCAGATGTTTTCAGTTCCTCACCACTTTGGTGTAATTGTTATGATAAACATTTCCACCAAAATGGTAGTAAAAACTCAATTTTCCCCAGGAAAATTAACAAAATCCATTCGTGGCTGAGGCAAAGCTCTTCATGAGGCTGGAGCAGGAGCTGGCTGCAGCTGTGCAGTAAGATACAATTAAAGTCTGGGGTCCTCTCCCAGATAGCAGCTTCCCAGAACTGACTCTGCTGCAGGTACAGGAATTATTGTGGCCAAACAAACCCAATCTGTCAAATGGGAGCACTTCCAGCAGCTGAACCTGTCTGGGTGTACCTGGGAGAGGTTTGTGGTGGTTGGGACCAGATGCACTCAGGTCATCTTCTCTCCCCACGCAGAGCTCCCCCTCCCCACTCTCCTTGCAGTCACTAAGGTTGGAGAAGATATTGAAGATCATCAAGTCCAACCTCCTACCCAGCACCTCCATGGCCACTAAACCTTGTCCTGATGGGACAGAGTGGCTGGGAACTGGTCAGGAGGAAAAGACCTGGGGGTGGTTATTGACAGCAGCTGAAGATGAGCCAGGGTATGCCCAGGGGGGCAGGAAGGCCACCAGCAGCCTGGCTGGGATCAGCAAGGAGTGACCAGCAGCAGCAGGGAAGTGACTTCTTCCCTGTAATGGGCACTGGTTAGGTGACACCTTGAGTGCTGGGTCCAGGTTTGGGGCCCTTGCTCCAGGAAGGACATTGAGAGGCTGGAGCAGGTCCAGAGGAGGGCAAGGAAGCTGGGGAAGGGTCTGGAGAGCAGGGGTGGGGGGGAGCAGCTGAGGGAGCTGGGGGTGTTTAGTGTGGAGAAAAGGAGGCTGAGGAGAGACCTTCTGTGTCTCTACAACTGCCTGAAAGGAGGCTGGAGCCAGGCTGGGGTTGGGCTCTTCTCTCAAGGAACAAATGTCAGGACAAGAGGAAATGGCCTCGAGTGGCCTCAGGTTCTTAGACACTGGTTCAGGCTGCCCAGGGGGTGGCTGCATCCCCACCCCTGGAGGTGTTTCAGAGGTGTGCAAATGTGACGCTGAGGGCCATGGTTTAGCCCCAGCCTTGGCAGAGGCAGAGAATGCTTGGGCTGGGTGATCTCAGAGCTCTTTTCCAACCCATACAACTCAACATTTCTGTGATCTTGGATCAAAGCTGCTGCAGGACTTTGTTTTTAAAACCTGGAATCCAGGCCCCTCTGCCTCGGGCTGGGGAGGAGGCAGCATCCCTGCCGGCTTTGCAGCTGCTGCTGCTGGTTGTGTCCAGCAGCCCCCAGGATGCTGCCCCGAGGATGCTGCCTCTCTCTCTACCCTTTTCCACTCCAGGGCACAGGAAGAAAGCTCCAAAAGCCTGTGGCAGCCCTGGAGGGAGGCTCTGAGTGTGCTTGGAGGGGAGGCAGGTTTGACCTTCCATCTCATCATCACTCCTCTTTGAAGTGTCTGCAACTCATCCTCAGCTCTGTGTCAAAGCTTCTGGACCTTTCCTGGGGGCCAGGGCTTGCTCTCTGTGCTCAGCAGACAGGCTGGCACTGTAGCCCTGGCGCTGGGATTTAACAGAGAGATGCTTAACTCTGCCCTGCTGCAGCCCTCTCACAAGCCAGGGATCTCCATGGCAGTTGGAAAATCTCCACTGGCCAGAAGGCAATTTTCTGATGACTCAGTTTGTGCATGGGGCCTGGGAAGGGCTTTAATGTGCTGCCCTGAGCCTGTGCTGGAGCTGCAGGGGAGAGACCCTGGGAGGTGAGGGCTGGGCTCAGCCTCTGCCTTTCCAGTCCTACTTTCCTTTCCTCTCAGCTCCAGAGATGAAGCCAAACCTTCAGCTAAAGGTTCTGGAGACTTTCAAACTCCACCTGGGTGCACTCCTCTGCAACCCAGTCTAGGCACTGGGTTAGCACAGGGGTTGGTGAGCTGCAGGGTCAGAGGTGGTGGCACAAAGCCCCAGCTCTGAGCAGCTTCTATTGATCTGTTGTAAAAGCCTCTCGGAGCAGATTGATGTTTCTGCCCATCCTGTAAAGGTTTCCTCTCCTCCTGCTGTGGCAGCAGCAGAAATCCTTGCTGGCAGAGGCTCACCCCACCAGGCTCACAGCCCATGCCCACAGCCCAGCCCTGCCACTCCTGCTCATGCCAGAGCCCACCTGGGCACTGTGGCCCTGGGCACCCTGGTCTGGCTGAGCCTGCTCTAACAGGGGAGCTGCACTGAACCATCCCCAGAGGTCCCTTCCAGCCCTCACCGTGCTGGGATTCTGGGCAGAGGCTGACAGCAGGAAACTGGAAGGGAGAAGATCTCTGCAGGTTCTGGGAGCTCTTCTCTCCCAAAGCTTGGCTTATCTCCATGCCCCACATTCTGCATCTCTCTTTCCCTCCTTCCAAGCCCCACCAGGTCCATGTTGCACAGGCAGGTGGACTGGATGATCTCCAGAGGTCTCTTGCAGCCCTCACTCTGCTGGGGTTCTATGGCTATAAAGAATTCCTGCTGGCCCCTTCAGCTGGGACCTGCAGCTCCTTGCACTTGCCCTCTCCCTGCCAGTTCTGAAATGGGCTTTGAACATCTTCTGAGTCCCAACATGCTGCTGCTGCTGTCTGATCCGTGGGGCACCACACAGCAGCTCTGCACTTGACCTTCATGGCCAGGTGGTTCCTTGCTCGTGGAAATGTTGCTTCCCCTCCTTGTAAAGCACTGTGAGAGCTGCTGCTGTGCTGGGGCTTGGACGTCCAGCTGCATCTCCAAGGATCTGATGCAGAAGGAGTGTGAAAAGTGCACTTCCAGAGCTTGCTGTGGCAGTGGTTCTGGCTGTGGCAGAAAACCAGATTGGGATAAACTGTGAGCAAGTCAAAAAATCACTTGGAGAGTGCTTAGGGATTCTTGACTGAAGAAGCAGGCATTGATCACCCCCACAGTGCTGCTGGTTTGAGGCTGCTCCTGGTGCAGCCAGAGCTGCTACTTGCTCGATGTGAGGGGTGTGAGGAGTGTCACTCCCACTGGGCATCCTCAGCTTGGGATGAGCTTCACAGCACCTATGAGCCTGCCAGGTTCTCCTCTCCTCTCCTCTCCTCTCCTCCCCTCCCCCCCCCCCCCCCCCCCCCCCCCCCCCCTCCCCCCCAT
>WAAF01009346.1:15431-56720 GCA_013400475.1 Tricholaema leucomelas | reverse complement strand
TCAGGCAAGGGGAAAAAGGATATAAAGTGAAAAGCAGCAATCAATAGCAGGAGAAAGTTGTATTGCTCTAAAAGAACGAGAGGAAGGGAAAACAATCCCAACCCAGAGCTGCTGCTTTTTTAGCTGCTGCTTTTTTAACTCCCCTGCCCCAGCCCCCAACGCCAGAATAAAGCCCTGCAAGCCTTCTTTCAGCAGCGCCAAACTGCTCCCATCCCTTGCCTCCCCCCCCCCCCAAAAAAACCCCACCAAATCCCATGGGACAGATTCTTCCCCTCTGTTGCAGCTGCATAAATCCAGGCTGATGGCATTGCCCTCCCCAAGGTTACTGTGTGTGGGCTGCAGCAAGGCGGGGGAAGGAGCAGCCCTGCTGTAAATCAGAGCTGCTCCAAGGGCTGAGTGTGTGCCGCTCTGCCCCCACCCTTCCCGGTGACACCGTTCCTGGCCCGGCTGGGGGCAGTCGCTCCTGAGGTAAGCAGATTAAAGGAATAAAAATAATCAGGCTCTGCACAGCTGCTGAAGCCTCAGAGAGGTCCAGGCTTGGGCTGTGCAGGTCCAGCTGCAGAGCTCCGTGCATGAGCTCCTCCACTCCTCTCTCGGAGCTCTCTGCCTAAAACAGCAGCATGAAGGTTGGAGAAGACCTCCAGGATCACCCAGTCCAACCACTGACCCGACCCCACCATGGCCACCAAGCCATCTCCCCAGGTGCCATGGCCATGCATTTCTGGAGCACCTCCAGGGATGGGCACTCTGCCACCTCCCTGGGCAGCCTCTGCCAATCCCTGTGCAGTGCAGAAATTGCTCCTCATGCCCAACCCAAACCTCCCCTGCTGCAACTTGAGGCCATTTCCTCTTGTTCTATCACTTGGCCCTTGGGAGAAGAGCCCAATCTGGCTCCAGCTTCTGTCAGGGAGCTGAGGAGAGCAATGAGGTCTCCTCTTGGCCTCCTTTTCTCCAGACTCAACCCCCCCCAGCTCCCTCAGCTGCTTCTCCCCAGCCCTGTTCTCCAGACCCTTCCTCAGCTTTGCTGCCCTTCTCTGGACCTGCTCCAGCTCCTCAATGTCCTTTTTGGAGTGGGTGGCACAAAACTTAACCCAGGAATTGAGCTGTGGCCTCACCAGTGCCCAGGGGACAATCCCTGCCCTGCTCCTGCTGCCCACAGCTGCTGGTGGCTTTCTTGGCCAGCTGGGCACCCTCTGGCTCATCTCCAGCTGCTCTCAACCAGCACCTCCAGGTCTTTCTCTGCTGGGCAGTTTCAGTCACTCTGCGTCAAGCTTGGATCCCTCATGGGCTTGTTGTGATTCAAGGCNAGGCTGAAGCTGTGGCAGGGCAGGTTGAGGCTGGATGTGAGGAGGAAGTTGTTGGCAGAGAGAGTGATTGGCACTGGAATGGGCTGCCCAGGGAGGTGGTGCAGTGCCCATGGCTGGAGGTGTTGAAGGCAATCCTGGCTGGGGCACTCAGTGCCATGGTCTGGGTGGTTGGGCAGGGCTGGGTGCTGGGTTGGGCTGGGTGAGCTTGGAGCTCTCTGCCAACCTGCTTGGTTCTGTGATTCTATGATTCAAAGTGCAGGTCCCAGCCCTTAGCTTTGTTGAGCCTCATAGCAAATGCCCTCAGCCTGCCCAGATCCCCACGCAGAGCCCTGGAGCAGCCCAGCAGGTGGATGGGCAGAGCAGCCCAACCTCCCCCTGCCCGACAGACAGACACAGGAATACGAAAC
Organism: Tricholaema leucomelas; assembly: GCA_013400475.1. Classification (NCBI taxonomy): domain Eukaryota; kingdom Metazoa; phylum Chordata; class Aves; order Piciformes; family Lybiidae; genus Tricholaema lacrymosa; species Tricholaema leucomelas. The sequence continues at coordinate 55,006 of WAAF01009346.1, read as the reverse complement.
CTGCTCTGTTCTTTGGTTAGCAGCAGGGCTGGGACGGAGCAGGCTGATTTAATGAGCAGGCAGTGCCTGGGTTGTTACCAGATCAATACCTCCCTGAGCCAGCAAGGTCTGCCATAAATACCCTCCTGGTTAAGGACTCTTACCCCATGGCTCGTGCGGGGTGGGGGCTGCAGTGAGCTGCCCACTGCTCGAGTTGGCAGGGAGGGATGTTTGGGGGGAGGGGGTGCTGGTGCCTGTGTGGCTTAGAAAAGGTGAAAGAGAGAGGAAAAAAGAAACAGACCAAAAAGAGAAGCAGATTCCCCTCCCCCTGCCCAGAGCTGCTCATAATTCTTGTTGCTCATAGCATTTGTTGCTTTAAAGTGCACCTTGCTGGGTCCTGAGGGCTTCATCTGCTGGCTTTTGGCTGATGGGAGGGGATTGATTTGAACTTGCAATGTGGAATCTAATCCATGGACATTTACAGCTCCGTGGGAATGCTCTGGAGCCCTTCGAGCAGAATTGATGTGGCAGGGGGGACGAGGGAGGGATGTGAGCAGGGTCTGCCAGCCTGGGGGAGGTAGGGGTCTGTCACCTCCAGAATCCCTCTTTAAGTTCAGTCTGTGTTGGGTCTGCCCACAAGAGATGGAGTCTGGGCTGCAGCTCAGCAGGGGTGGAGCTGCCTGCCCCAGCTGAAGCAGCAGGGACTGGTTTGGGTGGGAAAGGACTTTCAAAGCTCTTTTCAAAACAGGGAGAACTGCAACCAGAGCAGGCTGCTTAGAGCCCCACGCAGCTTGACCTGGAATGGTTTCAGGGATGGGGACATCTCTCACTCCTCTGGGCAGCCTGGGACAGGCTCTCACCACCCTCAGCGTCACCAATTTCTTCCTTCTATCTGATCTAAATCTCCCTGGTTTAGTCCAGACCATCCCCCCTTGGCCTGCCACAAGAGAGGGGATTGAATCAATGTCTGTAATTGTCTGAGGGCTGGGGGTCAGGAGGGGGGGACAGGCTCTGCTCACTGCTCCCTGGGACAGGACAAGCAGCAATGGATGGAAGCTGCAGCACAGGAGGTTCCAGCTCAGCACAAGGGCAACTTCTTGTCTGGAAGGGTCCCAGAGCCCTGGCACAGGCTGCCCAGAGAGGTTGTGGAGTCTCCTTCTGTGGAGCCTTTCCAGGCCTGTCTGGATGTGTTCTGTGTGCCCTGAGCTAGCTTGGAAGGTCCTCCTGTGGCAGGGAGGTTGGACTGGATGAGCTCTTTGGGTCCCTTCCAACCCCTGACATCTGTGATCTGTGATCCTGTGATCCTTGATGCTCTCCACCCCAAAGTCCTGCTCAGGCTGCTGCTGCCACCAGGGAAAAGCTTTCCCCAGGCAGGTGCTGCGAGTGCTCTGCCTGCAGGGGAAGGGAGCAAGGCTCACATGGCAAACATCCCCAGCAGGCAATTATTGCTAAACATGTTATTTTATGATCATTCAAACAAGGGGAAGAAAACCACACACACCCCCCCTGCAACCCAACAAACCCTGGAACAGGAGAGGAGGAGGAGAAGAGAGCAATCAGGGAATCATTCTCAGTTTAAATTGCCCTCAGGAAGCGAATGTGTCAGAGTAGATTGAAAGATGAGTTATCCCAGGAGAGGGGGAGAGAGACAGCAACAAATAGAGACAAGGAAAGTGTCTGAGGAAGAGACGGAGCTGGGAGACCTGAGCAGATCGCTGAGGGCAATGTGCTCCGGATCAGCCTCTCCCCCCTGCTGCAGACCTGCTGCACTTTGGCGAGGGCAAATGTGAGGAGTGTGGGGAGGGGGAGGAGAGGACAGGGAAACGCTGCTGGAAACGGGGAATTAATTGCTGGAAATGCAACAGCTCCAAGTGCTGCTTTGCAGGAGGTTCTGCTCCCTCTCTGCTCTGCCCTGCTGAGCCCACAGCTGCAGTGCTGGGGCCAGGTTTGGGCTCCCCAGCTGCAGAGGGACAGGGAAGTGCTGCAGAGAGTCCAGGGCAGGCTGGAAAGATGCTGAGGGGCCTGGAGCAGCTCTGGCAGGAGCAAAGGCTGAGCCCTGGGGCTGAGAGCCTGCAGGAGAGCAGCCCCAGAGGGCATCTGAGCAGTGCTCAGCAAGAGCTAAGGGGTGGGGGACAAGAGGCTGGAGCCAGGCCCTTGTCAGTGGTGCCCAGTGCCATGACAAGGGGCAATGGGCACAGAGTGGACCACAGGAGGTTCCATTTGAGGAGGAGGAGGAGAAAGTTGTTTGTTGTGAGGGTGCTGAGGCCTGGAGCAGGCTGCCCAGAGAGGCTGTGGAGTCTCCTTGTGTGCAGAGCTTCCAACCCTCCCTGGGCACTGTGCTGCTGGGCAAGCTGCTGGGGGTGCCCTGCTGGAGCAGGGGTCTTGGGCTGGCTGAGCTCCAGAGCTGCCTTCCCACCCCATCCATGCTGTAATCCTGGGATTTTCTGTCATTTGCTGTCTCCAGAGCTTCTTTCTCCTCCTGCCCTCCCCACTCTGTGCCACACTCGCTGCCCATCATGCTTGCCATGCCAGTCAGTGGTGATTTTCCCTTCCTAAATGATTTAGAAATGAACCATCCTCAAAGCAGGCAGTTGAGCTTCTGGCTCAGGACTAGACCTGTCCTCCCCCAGCCTCTCCTTCTGAAGCCTTTTCCAAGAGCTGCTTTTAGCCTCAGGCTTCCATTTTCTGGTGCCCACTTAGCAACAAGAAGATCCTTTGGGTTTCCAGTTTGCCCCTGAATTACCTGCTCCCTGTGCCTGTGGAGCCACAGCCTGGGATCAGGACGTAACAACCTCTCCAGCAGAAGTGCTCCTCCCTCACACTCACTTTCTGGTGGCTTTGCTCAATGAGCTCTTCCTGGGTGGTTTTGCATCTCAGGGTAGTGCTCCAGGATAGCGCCAGGGAACCTCCATCCTTCTCCATCAGCTCTCTGCACTCAGAAGCCTCTCAGCTCCACCATCCTCTCTCTCTTTCTTGAGGAGCACCAAGTTTCAGTGGCAGTAAAGTAGCCAACAAGTAGCAATTAGAAGGAAAAGAGCTGCAGGAGATGGACTCTAAGCAGCAGAGGAGCTGAAGTGATGCTGCCTGCAACCAGCTCCAACCCTGCTGAAGCTGAGGCAGCGCAGTGCCCAGGAGTCTGCTGGACCCACAGCTCTGTGCTTTCCCTTGGCACCCAATGGACTGCAGCTCCATGGCCTCTGGCATCTCACCTGATTGCCACTCCTGCTTTCCCTCTGTGCCTTTGCCCACCTGAGCCACCCATGGAATGGTTGGGATGAAGGAGTTTGGGGCCAGACACTGATTCCTTGCACAGCTACAGAAGCAATGCTTTGGGCAAGGCAGAGAGGACCTCCTCATTTGGCAGTCCTTCCACAGCTCTTTCTCACTGAATCCCAGCATGGATGGGGTGGGAAGGCAGCTCTGGAGCTCAGCCAGCCCAAGCCCCTGCTCCAGCAGGGCACTCCCAGCAGCTTGCCCAGCAGCACAGTGCTCGGGGGGGGGGGGTTGACAGCTTTGCACACAAGGAGACTCCATAACCCCTCTGGGCAGCCTGCTCCAGGTCTCCAGCACCCTCACTCCAAACAAGTTTCTCCTCATGGAGCCTCCTGGGTTCCCATTTGTGCCCATTGCTCCTTGTGCTGTCAAAACAATACCACAAAGTAGCCAAGCTTCTCCTTAAGTTTTTCACCCAGATCATAGGGCAGAAGGTCCTGGTGAGGTGGGGGCAGGCTCCCTGTGACCTCTTTTCCCACCACGCTTGGATATTTCAGCCCAGTGATGCTCAGGCTGCAACTGTTGTGGTCCCTTCACAACCAGCCCAGTGCATGGCACAGGCTGCCCAGGGAAACTGTGGCTGCCTCCTCCCTGGGGCTGTTCAAGGCCAGGCAGGATGAGGTCTTGAGCAGCTGAGACTAGTTGAGAGGTGTCCCTGTCCATGGCAGGGAGGTTGGGGTCGATGATTTCTGAGGTCCTTTCCACTTTGTTGGCTGAGGAGAGGCAGGCTGCAGAGCTGGGCTGGAGCTGGTGCAGACACCCATGGGAGATGGCAAAAGAGGTTTCCATGTGCAGCAGCCTGGCTGAAGTGTTGGTTTCACAGAGTGCGTGGTGCAAAAGGCTGGAAGAGGAGGGGTGGAGCAGAGCTGGCTGTCAGCTGTGAAGATCCAGAGCTTGCCTTGTGACTGCAGAGCCATCACCTGCCCCTCTCCTGGCAGCACAGGGGAGCAGAAAGCCTGGGCCCATTGATCTCAATCGAGTTTACCCTTCAACAGCTTTTACCCCAGTGTAATTCAGAGCAGAAATTTACCCATCACGATTTCAGCCCTGACTGAATAACTTCCCCTTCATCATCTCTGGGAAAGGCCCAGCAATCAGCTCGCTCATGTGCACCCAAACACAGCCCAGGCAGCTCCTTGACGAGCAGCAGCCAGCAGCCAGGCCAGAGCAGGATGATTTAAGCTGTGTGCTGGAGTTCTGTGCCGTGTTACAGCTGTTTTATCTCCCTTCAACCCTGATGAATAATCAAAAGGCAGAGCGTGCCAGGGCGATGCTGAGGCTCCTCTCGGCGCCGCGGTGATAGCAGGAGTGCAGCAGCAGCTCCAGCTGGAGCACAGCAGCGCAGCTCTCTTTATTCCTGCTTCTTCTCTCTTCCCCTTCTCCTCTTTAACTGTTTTGATGCTGGCAAGAGGAGCCAGGGAGGGACGCAGGGAGGGATGCAGGGAGGGATGCAGGGAGGGATGCACGAAGGGATGCACGGAGGGAGGCAGGGAGGGATGCACGGAGGGATGCAGGGAGGGATGCAGGGAGGGATGCAGGGAGGGATGCAGGGACAGTTGCTGTGTTTCCTAGAAATGATCCTGCCCCTCTGCTCCACACTGCTGAGACCACACCTGGAGTACTGCAGCCACTTCTGGAGCCCCTGGGACAAGAGGGATGTGGAGGGGCTGGAAGAGGTCCAGAGAAGGGCCACGAGGATGAGCAGAGGGCTGGAGCTGCTCTGCTGTGAGCAGAGACTGAGGCAGTTGGGGCTGTGCAGTCTGCAGAGGAGAAGGCTCCCAGGGGACCTTCTTGTGGCCTTGCAGGATCTGAAGAGGGCTACAAGAAAGCTGGGGAGGGACTTTTTAGGCTGTCAGGTAGGGATAGGACTGAGGGGAATGAATCAAAACCTCTTTCAAGAGGAAGTGGCATCAAGTTGTGCCAGGGGAGGGTTAGGTTGGAGATGAGGAAAAATCTCTTCACTGCAGGATTTGTCAGGGATTGGCAGAGGCTGCTGGGGAGGTGGTGGAGTGCCCATCCCTGGAGGCGTTCAAGGCATGTGTGGCCATGGCACTTGGGGACATGGCTTAGTGGCCATGGTGGTGTTGGGTCAACGATTGGACTCGATGACCTCTGAGGCCTTTTCCAACCTTAATGATTCATAGAATCATAGAATGGGTTGGGTTGGAAGGGACCTCAAAGCTCAGCCACTTCCAACCACCTGCCATAGACACCTCCCACTGGAACAGGTTGCCCAAGGCCTCATCCAGCCTGGTCCTGAACACCTCCAGGGAGGTTGTGGAGCACAGAAGCACCCAATGTGATCTTTGATCTTCTGTGCTCCACATCCTCCCTGGGAAACCTGTGCCAGGGTCTCAGCCCCCTCACTGGAAAGTCTCCTGGAAGCCTTCTCCTCTGCAGGCTGCAGAGCCCCAACTCTCTCAGCCTGTGCTCAGGGCAGAGCTGCTGCAGCCCTCTCAGCATCTTGGTGGCCTCCTCTGGACTTGGCTCCAACACTTCCATATCCTGCTTGTGCTGGGGGCTGCAGAACTGCACAGAGTGCTCCATGATTAAAGAACCTAAGCAGAAAGGCAGTGCTGGTGGGGGCCTCGTTCCTACCTGGATATGCTTTCAGCCAACTCCCTGCCCAGCAGCTGCCTGCCAGGAGGAAGAGCAGGCAGCAAGGACCAGAGCCCTGTGCGCCGCAGCTCCGCTGGCTCCCTGCTGCCCGGGGAGCGAAGCTGCTGTCGGGAACCCCACTGCAAGCAGCAGCAGAGCTGCATCTGTGACCTGTGAGGCTGCTGAAGGGAGGGGGATGAAGGATTTCCCCTGGGGCAGTGTTCAGGCAAGCAGCTCTGTCATTTATTTAGCAGATCGAGTGGGGGTTATTAATTCAGGAGGCTGAACTCCATTAGGAGCAGGCGTGGCTGGAGCTCGGCGGCAGCGCCCGGGCTCACTCTCCAGGACAGAGCTTTCCTCTAGTTAAGAGTTATTCAAATATTGATCTGGACAAGTTCTAATTAACTTTGCCCAGGGCCTCATTATGCAGATGCACCAGGAAAAAAAGGGAAGAAGAAATTGATTCTTTTCTTTCTGTTATTCTTTGCTATATTTCTCCCTCGTTCCACAGCCCAATAATTAGGTTTAATACCTGAGGTAACTTCTGTTTATGTGTTTAATTATTACATTCATTAGCACTGCTAATAAATGCAGTGGGCTCAGGAATTAAGCACCCTGCTTGACACTTGCTGACTCTCTCTCAGCAGCTGAAGAGCCAACTGCCTGAGCAGCACCGAGAGACAGAAGGGCTTGTCCTGGGACTAATTATCTCCTGGTGCTTTATGGTTGCTAATTCACCGGGGCCGGGGACAGCCTGGTTGGTGTCTCAGCCCAAAGCCTTTTCCATAGACTCCTTCAGTCACAGAGTGGCTCAGGGTGGAAGGGACCTCACAGCTCACCTGCTCCAACCTCTCAACACCTCTCAACCAGGCTCAGCTGCTCAAGGCCTCCTCAAGTCTGGCCCTGAGCATCCCCAGGCAGGAGGCAGCCACAGCCTCCCTGGGCAGCCTGTGCCAGGCTCTCACCACCTCACACTCAACAACTTCTCCCTCAGCTCCACTCTAACCCTGCTCTGCCTCAGCTCCAAACCATTTCCCCTTGGTCTGTTTCTGGATACCCTCAGCAGAAGTCTCTCTGCAGCCTTGCTGCAGGATCCCTTCAGCTCCTGGGGGGCAGCTCTGAGGTCCCCTTGGAGCCTTCTCCTCTGCAGGCTGCACCCCCCCAGCTCCCTCAGCCTGTGCTCACAGCATCCCACCCTGGGTGCAGTTGGTCTGAAGTGAGCTGGACTGAGCCAACTGCTCTGATTTCTTCTGGGATGCATTTCTGTCCTTTCAGGATCCATTTCTGTCCTTTCAGGATCCATTTCTGTCCTTTTCAGGATCCATTTCTAACAGATTGGGACCCATTTCTACTTTGGGATCTATTTATATGTTGAGATCCATTTCTATTCTTTTGGGACCTATTTCTACTTTGGGATCTATTTCTATGTTGGGATCAATTTAAATTCATTTGGGATCTATTTCTGCTTTGGGATCCATTTCTCATTTTGAGGGATCAATTTCTGGTCTTTGGAGATCGACTGCTGGTCTTTTGGAATCCACTTCTACTTTGAGACAAACAGACATTATTTTGGAATCCACTTCCACTTTGGGACCCCTTTCTGTTCTGCTGGGATCCACTTCTCCCTTGGGATCCATTTCTATTATGTTGGGACCCACTTCTCCTTTGGGATCCATTCCTATTCTTTCAGGATCCATTTCTATTCTTTCAGGCCCCGTTTCTACCTGGGGATCCATTCCCATTTCAGGATCCACGAGCCCCAGATCCCATAGCATCACAGAACCAAGCAGGTTGGCAGAGAGCTCCAAGCTCAGCCAGCCCAACCTAGCCCCCTGCCCTGCCCAACCACCCCGACCCTGGCACTAAGTGCCCCAGCCAGGCTTGGCTTCAGCACCTCCCGGCGACTCCCCCCGGCCCGGTGCAGCCCATTCCAGCGCCAGTGGCTCCGAGCTCTGTACAAAGCCTCCTCCCAGCCTCCTTTTCTCGCAGCAAGCTTTGCGCCTGGCATCTGAAGTGCCCCCCCAGGGCTGCTTCTCTTTTCACCCCGGCGCCCTGGCACCCAGGCCGTGGTCTGGCACGACCTCATCACTCATTCCCGAATGGTTTGGCGTCCACCCGCGCCCATCCCCATCCCGCTCCTTCCTCCCCCTCCTCCTCCTCCCCTGCCCTGCCCGCGGATGCCTGCGCGCAGCCTCTCGCTGGCAATTCGCGGCTGTGGCCATTGGGAAATTGCTGCCAATTTGGATGAAAATGGCTGGAAAATTGCAGTGTTTAGGCCCATTCTGCCTGGCTCTGTGTGTGCAGAAATTGCAGAGCAAACACTGGAAGGGGCCAGCAGCCATGAAGAGGCTCTGCGGTGCTTGTGCTGGTGGTAGGTGCCCTCCCCTCCCCCCATCGAGCCATTATGTATTTGTAAACAAATGTGTAAATCGAGCAGGAGGAATTGCCCTGGAGGGAAGCAGAGGATGGATAAAAGCCTTGGGAGAAAGCAAATGCAGCTGGGAGCCCAGGGTGCAGCTGCTGCTTCTCTCTCCTGCTCCTGGCTGAAGCGCAGCTTGGCTCCAAGACGTGGCTGTGCCCCCAGCGTGGTTGTCGCTTGGTGCTGTTGGGGCTTTTGAGAAGCATCCTTTGAGGAACATAGCACCAGGGAAGTTGCTTTTGTGTTTGCTCACTGGTGGGTGCTACATCTCCCCCACTTTCTACATCTCCCCCACTTTCTACAACCCCTCCAGCTCCTCCATCTATTCCAGCTCCTACATCCCCTCCATCTCCTCCAGCTCCTACATCTTCTCTGGTTTCCAGCTCCTACATCCCCTCTAATTCTACATTTCTACATCTCTTCCAGTTTCTTTACGTCTCCCAGAAGTCTGCCCCAAGGACTTGCTCCTTAGCTGGGGCTCTTTACATCCTGCTAGTCTCAAACGAGCAAGGAGCTCTTGATTTAACTTTAAACCCCATTGCAGCCCTGCCTGAGGACAGAACCTTGTGAAACCAGAGGTTGTTCCTGCTCTGCTCTGCTGGATCTCTCCTTGTGGTCACCACAGAGGTGGTGGCACAAAGCCCCAGCTCTGAGCAGCTTCTATTGATCTGTTGTAAAAGCCTCTCGGAGCAGATTGATGTTTCTGCCCATCCTGTAAAGGTTTCCTCTCCTCCTGCTGTGGCAGCAGCAGAAATCCTTGCTGGCAGAGGCTCACCCCACCAGGCTCACAGCCCATGCCCACAGCCCAGCCCTGCCGCTCCTGCTCATGCCAGAGCCTACCTGGGCACTGTGGCCCTGGGCACCCTGGTCTAGCTGAGCCTGCTCTAACAGGGGAGCTGCACTGAACCATCCCCAGAGGTCCCTTCCAGCCCTCACCGTGCTGGGATTCTGGGCAGAGGCTGACAGCAGGAAACTGGAAGGGAGAAGATCTCTGCAGGTTCTGGGAGCTCTTCTCTCCCAAAGCTTGGCTTATCTCCATGCCCCACATTCTGCATCTCTCTTTCCCTCCTTCCAAGCCCCACCAGGTCCATGTTGCACAGGCAGGTGGACTGGATGATCTCCAGAGGTCTCTTGCAGCCCTCACTCTGCTGGGGTTCTATGGCTATAAAGAATTCCTGCTGGCCCCTTCAGCTGGGACCTGCAGCTCCTTGCACTTGCCCTCTCCCTGCCAGTTCTGAAATGGGCTTTGAACATCTNTGGGGAGGGACATTTTAGGCTGTCAGGTAGGGACAGGACTGTGGGGGGGGGGGGATGGAACAGAGCTGGAAATGAGGAGAGTCAGCCTGGAGGTGAGGAAGAAGTTGTGCAGCAGGAGGGTGGTGAGAGCCTGGCAGGGGCTGCCCAGGGAGGTGTTGGAAGCCTCATCCCTGGAGGTGTTTCAGGCCAGGCTGGCTGAGGCTGTGGGCAGCCTGCTCTGGTGTGAGGTGTCCCTGGGCATGGTGATATGGGTCAATGGCAGGGGGTTGGGACTGGCTGAGCCTTGTGGTCCCTTCCAGCCCTGACTGGTTCTATGACTCTGTGCTTCTGTGCTTCTGTGGTTTTATGGTTTTATGATTTTGTGGTTCTGTGGTTCTGTGATTTTGTGGTTCTGTTGGTTTGTGGTTTTATGGTTTCTTGGTTCTGTGATTCTATGGTTCTGAAACCCATGTTAAAAACCTGGCGAGGGGAGGAATGGAGTTTGGGACGCGGAGTGGGGGAGAAAAGAACTCAAACTGTTGCTCAAAGCAGAGAAGTTCTCGGAGCCTGCTCTCCGTGGGCAGACTGAGATGCTAATTAATGAACAACAACAGGAAAAGCCCCAAACTTCAAACCCAGCCCAACAGGCACCGCAGAGAGCAGGCAGGCTCCAATTTGCATCCCTATGAGTTGTCAAACTCTTAGGTAAACAAAAGCCCCAGCCAGAGCCGTTCCGCGGAGCCCCCAGGCAGACTGCCCCGTGGGGATCGCAGCTCCTCCGATTTTTGTGTCGGTTGCTTTGTTATTGTTCCGTGAGGGTTTTTTTGTTTGGTTTTGTTTTGCTTAATTTCCTCGTTCTGACTCTGGTTGGAATTCAATTTGATGCTCTGTAATCAGCGGCAGTCAGCAAACCCTGATGTAAAACCTGGCCACGACTGACGACAGAATAGCTGCACCCTTTTGTCTTCCCTTCCCCTCCACATGGAAAGCGTTGGGATGCTTAATAGGTGCACGCAGTGAATTCATCATAATCCTGCTTAATTGCAGCTAATTGGGGCTGTCGATTGCTCTGAGCGCTGAGAGCTGGAGCAGAGAGGTCCAGCCTGCTCCGGAGGGGAATTGGCTGCGCTGGGGTCACCTGGGCAAAGAGGCTGGGGGAGGGCCTGGAGAGCAGGTCTGGGGAAGGGTCACATTGGGAGCTGCGCTCCACAACCTCCCGGGGAAACCTGTGCCAGTCTCACCACCCCCAACCTGTGCCAGTCTCTCACCACCCCCAACCTGTGCCAGTCTCTCACCACCCTCACTCCTTCCTCACATCCACTTTCAATCTCCCCTTTGCCACTTCAAACCCATTCCTCCTCCTCCTGCCATTCCCACACCACCTCAACAGTCCCTCCCCAGCCCTCCTGCAGCCCCCTTCAGACCCTGCAAGGCCACTCCAAGCTCTCCTGGAAGCCTTCTCCTCTGCAGGCTGCACAGCCCCAACTCTCTCAGCCTGTGCTCAGAGCAGAGCTGCTGCAGCCCTCTCAGCATCTTGGTGGCCTCCTCTGGCCTGGCTCCAACACTTCCATGTCCTGCTTGTGCTGGGGGCTGCAGAGCTGCACACAGTGCTCCAGGAGGGGTCTGAGGAGAGCAGAGCCAAGGGGCAGGATCCCCTCCCTTGCCCTGCTGCCCACACTGCTCTTGCAGAGCCCAGCACAGGGTTGCTGTCTGGGCTGCACTCACACTGCAGGCTCCTGTAGAGCTTTTACTCAGCCCAGACCCCCAGGGCCTGTTCCTCAGGGTTGCTCTCAGCTGTTGCCCACCCAGGCTGGAGTTGTGCTTGGGACTGCACCCAGCCAGGTGCAGGACCTTGCACTTGGCCTTGTTGAATGTCATGAGGTTGGCCTGGGCACAGCTCTGTAGCCTGTTCAGGAGGTGTGTGGCTGCTGCTGCAAGTTGTTAGGAAAGCTCCCCCAGGCCCCCACCCACCCCAGAAGGAAGGTTCTGGCTCATTCCCTCTGATATCATTCCCAACAGAATCACAGAATGGTTTTGGTTGGGAAAGACCTCCAAGGTTGTCCAGTTTCAACCACCAACCATGGCCACCAAACCCTGGCCCCCAGTGCTGCATCCACACATTTCTTGAGCCCCTCCACCACCCCCCTGGGCAGCCTGTGCCAATCTCTGACCACTCTTGCAACAAGGAAAAAATTTCCTCACATCCAACCTAAACCTCCCCTGGAGCAACCTGAGGCCATTTCCTCTTGTCCTAACACTTGTCCCTTGGGAGAAGAGCCCAACCCCCACCTGGCTCCTTTCAGGGAGCTGCACAGAACAGAGAGCAATGAGCTCTGCTCTCAGCCTCCTCTTCTCCAAGCTGAACACCCTCAGCTCCCTCAGCTGCTCCTCCCCAGAGCTGTTCTCCAGACCCTTCCCCAGGTTGTGGAGCACCAAAAGGTCTCCACTCCATCAGTCAAGAATTTCCATCCAACACCCAACCTAAATCTGCTGTCCCAGGAGGGATTGAGCTCATCTGCATGGGGAGCAGACCCCAAAGAGTTAATCAGAGGAGCAAAGCGATGTAAAAGCCATGAATCACATCTTCATAGCTTCCTGGAAGGGCTTCCAAAAGCTTCTGAGGAAGGAGGAAGGGATGGATGGGCTCCTCTCCGGCTCTAATCCTCCCTGCTTCCCTTGGCAGGGATTTGTGAAGGAGGCAGATGAGAGATTTCCTGTTTGGCAAAGGGGAACGAGAGATTAAATCAACCTGCTCATTGCTGCTCTTCTAACACAGCTTGAAAGATGCTTAAATATTCATTTAAGAAGAAGAAATGGGGGAGGGGAGCAGTGGAGGGCGGGGGGGGGATACATGGAATGAAAATGTTCTTTCTCTCACAATCCATATTTAATCAGAGCTGTGGTTACAGCTGCCTAATGCATTGCCTGCCAGGAACGGCTGGGAAGGGCTTGGGGACACCTGGCAGAGAGGCTGTGGCGAGGTGGGAGGCAGCAGGTTGAGAGAGGTTCTGCTCCCCATCTGCACTGCCCTGCCGAGCCCACAGCTGCAGTCCTGCATGCACTTTTGGGCTCCCCACTTGCAGAGGGACTGGAGAGAGTCCAGGGCAGGCTGGGCAGATGCTGAGGGGCCTGGAGAAGCTCTGGCAGGAGCAAAGGCTGAGCCCTGGGGCTGAGAGCCTGCAGGAGAGCAGCCCCAGAGGGCATCTGAGCAGTGCTCAGCAAGAGCTAAAGGGTGGGGGACAAGAGGCTGGAGCCAGGCCCTTGTCAGTGGTGCCCAGTGCCAGGCCAAGGGGCAATGGGCACAAAGTGGACCACAGGAGGTTCCATCTGACCGTGAGGAGAAAGTTGTTTGTTGTGAGGGTGCTGAGGGCTGGAGCAGGCTGCCCAGAGAGGCTGTGGAGCCTCCTTGTGTGCAGAGCTTCCAACCCTCCCTGGGCACTGTGCTGCTGGGCAAGCTGCTGGGGGTGCCCTGCTGGGGCAGGCGCTTGGCCTGGCTGCTCTCCAGAGCTCCTCTCCGTCCCCCAGCAGCCTGTCAGTCTGAAGGACATGTTCCTACCCCCACCCAGCTCTTGCTCTCCTGAGGCTCTTTCGCCCTGTGCTGCTGCGGGGGGAGGTGGAGCTGCTGGTTCTGCACTGCTGCGCTGCATTTCCCTGTCCCGGCAGCACTCAGGCAGGGCGAAGGTTGGGACGGCTGCAGGCAGGTCGGGGAGCACTTAGCTGCCGGTCAGGTCCATACAACCTTTCCCCCCCAGGATCCAGCCCTGGGGGTTTGTCAGCTTTGCTTTGAAACAAAAGCTCCTGCCCAGCACGACCGCAGCTCTGCTGGCGCCGGCAGGATGTGGGGCCAAGGGCTATGAAATATTAAGAGGCCAACGACGTTAGGACACTCCAGTGGCACTTGAGTGGCTTTGGCTGCTCGGCGCTGATTAACTGCTGGAGGGGATTACTGGAGGAGTAAACGGAAGGGAAAGCAGGGAATTGCCTGATCGGGATTGATCAGAGGCTCCCACTGGAGCAGGGAGGGCTCATTAGACACAGTTCCTGATGCTGCTGTTTAGGAGGCTTTGTCGAGCTGCTTTGCCTTGCCCCTTCTGGCAGCTTATTACAAGTCCCCGGGCAGGGAAGTGTCTGCAAATAGGATGAGGCTGTGTTTGCTAATTCGTGGGGATTAGCAGGAGCAGAACTATTAAGATCCCTATCAGGGGCTGGTGTGGGGTAGGTGGCTGCTTCCCTGGGATCTCCAGGCCAGGAAAGCTGCAGCAAGGGATTTGGATGCTCTAGGCTGGAGCAACTTCCATATGCAGGCAGGCTGAGAGAGTTGGGGTCGTCCAGCCTGGAGAAGGCAATGCTTTGGGCAGACATCAGAGCAGCCTTCCAGTAGCTGAAGGGGGGCACAGGAGAGCTGGAGAGGGACATTGTACAAAGGCCTGGAGTGAGAGGGTGAGAGGTGAAGGCTTCAGGCTGGAAGAAGCTGGACCGAGATGAGACATGAGGAGGGAATTCTTCCCCAGGAGGGTGCTGAGGCACTGGAACAGGTTGCCCAGAGCAGCTGTGGAGGCTTCAAGCCTGGCAGTGTTGAAAGCCAGGTTGGATGTGGCCTTGAGCAACCTGGGCTGGTGGGAGCTGTCCCTGCCGGTGGCAGGGGGTTGGAACTGTGTGAGCTTTGGGGTCCAGCTGGGGCAGAGGGATGCTGAGCTGCTGTCAGATCACCCCAAACATTTAGTCAAAGCCTCAAGAAGCAAGAAAGAGCTCCCTGAGAGTGAGCAAAAGAGGAACTGAAGCAGGCTGCCCTGGGAGCATCCCTGGAGGTGTTCAGAAGGTGTTTGGATGAGGAGCTTAGGACATAGTCTAACAGGGAGCTGCTGGGCTAAGCTTGCTGAGCTTCAGGTCTTTTCCACCTGTGATACTTTGATCCCTGTGCTGAAAGGGCTGCCAGGGGCTAGGAGGAGGTTTGGGGTGAGATGCTCCAGGTGCCTCCAAGGAGCTTTCCCTCAATCCAAGCTGAATCCAGGGCAGGGGTGGAGAGGAAAGAACTGTACCAGCTCCAGAATAGATGTTTCTGGCAGGGACAGGTGGCTTTATTAACTCCATTTGTCTTCCAGGGCCACACAAATAGTGGCAATAAATCACCCAATCACTCAGTAACAGACTGAGCTGGTGGGGACAGCTCAGCCCTGCTCCCTGCTCCCCACGGGGAGGTGCAGCCAGCAGGGCCCAGCCTGGCTTTGCAAGCAGTGGAAAAGAGCTTTGTCTGCAGGAGTCAAGTGGCAAAGGGCTGGGAGCTCACTGGCACACAGCAGGAGCCCAGGATTGGTTGAGTGGATGCAAACTCTGCCAAAGGATGGTGGAACAGAGCCATGGAATTGCTGGAGGTGGAGAAGATCATCCAGGCCAACCCTCAGCCCACTGAACCATGGCTGCTGAACCATGGCCCATCTTGAACCACATTGGGTGCTTCTGTGCTCCACAACCTCCCTGCAGGTGTTCAGGACCAGGCTGGGTCCTTCAGCAACCTGTTCCAGTGGGAGGTGTCCCTGCCTATGGCACAGGAGGGTTGGCACTGGCTGAGCTCTGAGCTCCCTCCCAACCCAACCCACTCTGTGGTCCTGTGGGCTCAGGATGCAGAGGGAGAAGCTGCACTCAGGCAGGGCACAGCACAGCTTTCTGTGCCAGCACTCTGCTGTTCCCCTGATGGAAACAACACTAAACCTTCCCCCCCTCACCTCAAAAACCTGTAGGGCTTTATGTTTTCTTTAATAGAGGACTTCTGTTGTATTGATTTTGACCCAGGCAGTGGCATGGAGCACCAGGAGGCAGAGCCAGCAATCGATGGGGATCCCAGGAGCTGCTGCTGCTGCTTTGCTTTGCTTCTCACCACGGAGGGGGAACAAAACAATCATCCCCTTGGCTCTGAGCATAAACTCTGAGCTCCTGGGGTGTCCTCCTGGAGCATCCAACACATCAATCTGGCTGCTGTCCTCTTTTGGAGGTGGAGGGGGCTGGTTTCTCCGCTCCCATCCAAAGACAGGGGACAATCCATCCCGGGCAGAGAGCTTCCAAAGCTCAAAGCCTGGGGGGCAGCTGTAATAGAAAACTAAAGATGTTTTGCTCCAACTTTATTGCTTCAATTCCTTGGCTTTCAAGCCCTCATCGTGGAGAGAAATATAGATTTGATAATGGATTGGCTGTTTATGGCTCCTCTCGCCGTGGCCTCGGCAGGGAATCTTGTTTTGCTGTGTGAAAACACCAAAAAAGCAAAGCCTGGGAGCAAAGCAGGGATTCCAAAAGCTGCCTGGGAAAAGCCAAGCTTGTTATGAATGGGGATGGGGGGAGGGAGCAGCAGCACTTGCCAGGGAAGGAGAGCTTTGCTTTGCCATCATCATCACACCTTCCAGAGCTTCCATCTGCTGGCAAACATCGTTGCCCTCCCTCCTTGCAGCCTGCAGCCAGGGAGGAATGTGGAATGGATTTGGTACTGGGGAGGACACAGCTTGAGTGCTGGGATCAGTTCCAGGGCCTTCACTCCAGGAAGGACACTGAGGGGCTGGAGCAGGTCCAGAGAAGGGCAAGGAAGCTGGGGAAGGGCCTGGAGAAGAGGAGGCTGAGAGGAGACCTCATTGCTCTCTACAGCTCCCTGAAAGGAGGCTGCAGCCAGGTGGGGGTTGGGCTCTGCTCCCTAGGATCAGGTGAAAGGGCAAGAGGGAATGGCCTGGAATTGTGCCAGGGGAGGGCTGGGCTGGAGATGAGGAACAACTTCTTTGCTGCAAGAGTGGTCAGGGGTTGGCAGAGGCTGCCCAGGGAGGTGGTGGAGTGCCCATCCTGGGAGGTGTTCAGGAAATGTGTGGCCATGGCAGCTGGGGGCCAGGGTTTGGTGCCCATGGTGGTGCTGGGTTGAGCCTTGGCCTGGCTGATCTTGGAGGCCTTCTCCAAGTCCAGCAGCTCTCTGACCTCAGTGTTTCCTCCAGAGTGAAGGTCTCTACCTTCCCCAGCCTGCAGGGCTCCTTACCCACAGAGCTGCCCTGCAGTTCTGCCCCTTGGATTGCCTCCTTGCTCCTGCCCTCAGCCTGCCAGCCAAGGCATGAGGCTCATGGAGATAAGGACTGCAGGAGGAGCTCAGCCTGAGCCACCAGACACCAATTCAGCTTCTGAACTCATGCCTGTTGTTTAGTGCTGGTTTTGGAGTGATGGATAGCAGGGAACACGAGTCCCTAACTGCAGCCCTCAGCCTTTGTGGGAAGCAGGGAAAGGCACGGAGGGAGGGAGGGAGAGAGCAGGAACCTTATCTATCTATTTATCTGCTTTCCTGGCCAGGGAAACCCTGATTTAGGTGGCAAAGTTCCACCCTTTTAGATCTGGATGAATGAGACTTCAAGGGAGGATTTTATTTCATCTGTATTTCTTTCATTCCTTCCCTCTCTCACACCCCTGCCCCTCCACTGCATTCATCATCCTGGCTCCTGCTCCAGGATCACTCAGCTCCCTCATTCCCTGATGTCTTTTCTCGGCTGCAGAGCTGTGAGCAGAGTGGCTACAATGCAGATCCAGGGACTTGGAGCAGGGTTTGCTCTGCTCAGCTCTGGTTCCTTCCTCCTCTGCTTGCAAATGCCTTTTTACCCCTGCCTGTGGTCCCCAGCTCCCAGGGCTGAGCCCAGGAGCTGCAGGTGGATGTGTAGCAGCTGTCCCTTTTCCCAGCAAGTCTGTCCTCGGAGTGCTCTGGGGATGCTGGAGTGTCCTGATGGGCATCTACTGGGTGCCTGCCTCTGGGAAGGGCGACTTGGGCTCAGTCCCCATCCCTCAGGAGCTTTGGATTCCTCAGTGCAGGCAGTTTGGCTTCCCAAGCTCAAGCCTGAAGGGGCCCAGAGGAGGCAGCCCTGGTGGGACATCAGAGGACAGCTCAGAACCCAGACCCAGGTGCGATGTGAGGCACTAAACAGAGCTCCCTCGGCCCATCCCCACCAGCAAAACCTCCCTGCTCAAAGCCAGCTCAGCTCTCCCTGCAGTGCCTTCGGGTGCCAGCGAATGTCTCTTGTTCAGATGTCTCTGGTAAGGGGGATGAAAGGAAAGAGCTCTAAAACAAATCCCATCCCAGCAGGTTTGGATGACACAGGGAGGGGAGGCTGTGAGGGATGGCTCACGTCCTGCAGGGAGGGCTCCTCTGGAAGGATCACACAGCTCTGGAAACGCTCAGCACTGGCAGAGAGGCTTTGTTTTATGCTTGCTTTTGTTAGTGTCCCTTCGGCTGCGGGGCTGAAGATTGCCCAGGATGAAAGAGCCTCTCTGCAGGCTGCAGCACTCCCCCCCCTCATTAAAGTTCAAGGCAACCATCCACACGTCTGAGCGTTCCGAGGGCTCCAGCAGGAAAAGCAGCCCTTGACTTGCTCTCCCTTTCTGAGTTTAGAACTAAACCTGTCACTGCCACCGACTGCAGCTCCTGCCTCAAACACAAGTCAGAGGAGACAAAAACTTCCCAGACCTCATCCTGCCTCGCAGAGCTGCTCCAGCAGCGAGGGCTTCCAAAGAGGTTTCCCAGCTGGTGCTCTGCAGAGGCAGGGCAGGCTCCTGCACATCCATCCTGGAAGGGGAATCAGCTTCTCCCCTTCCCCAGATCCCTCCCACACCATTTACCCTGCGATGCTTTGCTCCCCCTGCCCCATCAGTTCCCAGCGTGGAGCTGCCCTGCTGAGGCCACAGCTGGAGAACTGTGCCCAGCTCTGGGCTGCCCAGCTCAGGAGGGACAGGGACCTGGCAGAGAGAGCCCAGGGGAGCAGCTCTGTGAGCAGCAAAGGCTGAGAGCACTGCAGCTGAGAGACTGGAGAAGAGCAGCCCCAGAGGGGATCAGAGCAGTGCTCAGCAAGAGCTAAAGGGTGGGGGACAAGAGGCTGGAGCCAGATTCAGGAGTGAGTAGAGTTCTGCAGCCCCCAGCACAAGCAGGACATGGAAGTGTTGGAGCCAGCCCAGAGGAGGCCACCAAGATGCTGAGAGGGCTGCAGCAGCTCTGCTCTGAGCACAGGCTGAGAGAGTTGGGGCTGTGCAGCCTGCAGAGGAGAAGGCTTCCAGGAGACCTTGGAGTGGCCTTGCAGGGTCTGAAGGGGGCTCCGGGAGGGCTGGGGAGGGACTGTTGAGAAGGGCTTGGGATGGCAGGAGGAGGAGGAATGGGTTTGAAGTGGCAGAGGGGAGATTGGAACTGGATGTGAGGAAGAAGTGAAGGTGGTGAGAGACTGGCACAGGTTGAGGGTGGTGAGAGACTGGCACAGGTTTCCCAGGGAGGTGTTCAGGACCAGGCTGGATGAGTCCTTGAGCAACTTGTTCTGGTGAGAGGTGTCCCTGCCCATGGCAGGGAGATTGGCACTGGCTGAGCTTTGAGCTCCCTTCCAACCTAACCCATTCTGTGATTCTATGATTCTTGTCAGTGGTGCCCAGTGCCAGGCCAAGGGCAATGGGCACAAAGTGGACCCCAGGAGGTTCCATCTGACCGTGAGGAGAAAGTTGTTTGTTGTGAGGGTGCTGAGGGCTGGAGCAGGCTGCCCAGAGAGGCTGTGGAGCCTCCTTGTGTGCAGAGCTGCCAACCCTCCCTGGGCACTGTGCTGCTGGGCAAGCTGCTGGGGGTGCCCTGCTGGGGCAGGGCCTTGGCCTGGCTGAGCTCCAGAGCTCGTTGGGGTTCTATAGATTTAGACTCACCAAATGGAGGCAGCTGTGTGGGTTTTGCTTCCAACCCAACCTTTTCCTCCTTGGAATTGTTTTTCTTTTGGAAAATATTCTCTTTTTGTCTTTTTTTTCTTTCCTTTACTGCCCCTGGGAAGGAGAAAAGTCCCCTCTAGGAGACCCTCCCCGTGCTTGCAGGATGCTCTCCCTCCTCTCGAGCTGCCTCTGCACTTCTCTGCCTTCTAATTTCTCTTTGAGCAATCAAGCTTGGGAGAAAAAAAAAAAAAGAACCAACACCACAAACCCTAAACCCAACACATCTCAGACAGAGCCTGCTGGAGAATGGATTCACAGGGAAACAGAGCTGACAAACTCACAACCCCAACACTGAGTGGGTGGATTCAGGGAGAAAGAAAAGGAGGTTTGTTCTGGGTGCCAGTTAATGAAATTAGAGAATGGAGAGGAGCTTTGGCTGGTATCATACAGGGGGAGATAAAAGACATGGAGGGGGGAGGGGGAGAATTATATAGATATATATTTAAAGAAAAGAAATCGGAGTCAGGATGCTGAAGCTCTCCTGAGGTGTCAAAATATTACACATTTTGGGGCTGATGGGAGAGGGAGGAAATGGTTGGGTTTCAATTGCAGGTGCCACAGAAGAGCTCTTCCCCTCTGTAATTTCCATTACAACAGGAAGGCTCCGGGAAGTCCTCTGCAGCCTTTCTTGGCTCTGCAGAGGGAATCCAAAGCTTTGCCTGAGGGAAATTCCTCTTGTGGTGTCCTTAAGTAGGAGCAGGGAGAAAGCTGTGCAGAATCTTCTTAATGGCCTTGATGAGGGGACAGAGTCTGCTCAGAGGGTTTGCTGCTCTCCTCAGACCCCACCTGGAGCACTCTGTGCAGTTCTGCAGCCCCCAGCACAAGCAGGACGTGGAAGTGTTGGAGCCAGGCCAGAGGAGGCCACCAAGATGCTGAGAGGGCTGCAGCAGCTCTGCTCTGAGCACAGGCTGAGAGAGTTGGGGCTCTGCAGCCTGCAGAGGAGAAGGCTTCCAGGAGAGCTTGGAGTGGCCTTGCAGGATGTGAAGGGGGCTGCAGGAGGGCTGGGAAGGGACTGTTGAGAAGGTGTGGGAATGGCAGGAGGAGGAGGAATGGGTTTGAAGTGGCAGAGGGGAGATTGGAACTGGATGTGAGGAAGAAGTTTGCAGTGAGGGTGGTGAGAGACTGGCACAGGTTGTCCAGAGCAGGACCATCCAAGCTGGCTCAGGGCACACAGGAACACATCCAGACAGGCCTGGAAAGGCTCCACAGAAGGAGACTCCACAACCTCTCTGGGCAGCCTGTGCCAGGGCTCTGGGACCCTTCCAGACAAGAAGTTGCCCTTGTGCTGAGCTGCAACCTCCTGTGCTGCAGCTTCCATCCATTGCTGCTTGTCCTGTCCCAGGGAGCAGTGAGCAGAGCCTGTCCCCCCCTCCTGACCCCCAGCCCTCAGACAGTTACAAACATTGATCCAATCCCCTCTCAGTCTTCTCTTCCCAGCCCCAGGGCCCTCAGCCTCTCCTCACCAGGCAGTGCTGCACTCCCCTCATCATCCTCACTACCCTCCCTTGGACTCTCTCCAGCAGTTTCTGTCCCTCTGCAACTGGGGAGCCCCAAACTGAAGGCAGTGCTCAAGATGAGGACTCCCCAGGGCAGAGGAGAGGGGGAGGGCAATGAGATGCTCTAAAGCTGTGAGCAGCAGTGGCTGTGAGACAGAGCCTGCCACATCCAGGTGGGAAGTTAGGTCTATTCCCAGGGTTTATTGCAGGGGGAGGGTGATGGATTGACTCTACCCCCGCGGGAAGCAGGAGGTTTTCTCCACATCAGGCCCTCCAGAAAGGTCACTTTTGCCAAACACAGTCTCTAAAGCTCCATTCTGAGGCAGCAGCTGAGATGGAAGGGGGCTGGGATCTGGAGGATGTCAGCTCGTGGGCGCTGATGTTCCCTTCTGGCTCAGAAGGCGCCGAGCGGATGAATGTCAGCGGCACTAATTTAGAGCAGATTCAGAAGGTGGGAGGGGAGGTGGATGCATTTCCAGCCCTCGGCTCTCCAATAACTCTGCTTCCAACCCTGGGTTGCAGAGGGCAGAGAGCAGCCAGCCTGGCATCACCCACGATGGCCACTTGCAGCCACTCGGATGCAATTCAAGAGAAGCTTTGAACCCTGGAGAGGTTCTAATTATTGCAGCCACTTCCGAGCATCTGCCAGCTGGGATGGGGAGGAGGAGGAGCAGGAGGAGGGAGGAAAGGGAGCAGGAGGGAGGGAGAGGGGAGATCTTTCCAGGGGAAAGGGTGCTCAGACCCAGCCCAGCACCCTTCTTGAGCAGTGCCACCTCTTGCTGCCCCTCAGGTCTCAAGCAAAGGCTGAAAGCCAAAGCCTGACTGCACAGCTGAGCAGAGGGGTCGGGGGGGTTGGAGGGGAAGCAAGGGAAGCTTGCTGGAGCTCCTCTGCTGTGAGGCCAGGCTGAGAGATTTGGGGTTGTTCAGCCTGGAGAGGAGAAGGCTCTGGGGAGATCTGCTGGAGGCCTTTCAGCTCCTAGAGGGGTTGGGAGAAAAGCTGGGGACAGTTTTGAGCAGCAGCTGTTGAGACAGAGCAAAGGGTGAAGTTTGAAGCAAAGGGAGGAGGTTCAGACTGGAGAGGAGGAAGGAGTCTTTGAGGGTGGAGAGATGTTGGCTCAGGTTATCCAGAGAGGTGGGAGACAGATCACAGAATGGCTCAGGCTGGAGGGACCTTAGACATCATCTACTCCAACTTGCCCACCGTGAGCAGGGGCACCTCTCAGCTAGACTCAGCTGCTCAAAGCCTCATCCAACCTGGTCTTGAATACCACTAGGAAGGAGGCAGCCACAACCTCCCTGGGCAGCCTGTGCCAGAGTCTCACCACCCTCCCACCATGCCTGGAACCATCCCAGGCACAAAAGTCCTGGGGGCTTGTGGCAAATCTGGGCAAGTTTCTGCCGATGGGCTGGTGCCAGGAGCCTTTGTCCCTCTCCATCCCCAGCTGCCCCCTTGCTGCCTCGCTGCTGATAAGCTGAGCTGCCATCAAAGTGAGCAATCACCAGCAGCAGGGGCTGTGCTAAATCTTTAATAGACATATTACCTTACATTAAAGCTTCATCATCTCCCTCCCTGTGTAAGCACAGAGAGAGCATCCATCACAATTAGTGCAACAGCCCAGAAGGCATAAAGAAGATGGACGTGAGCAGGGCAGCACCAAGTGCTGAGCATCACTTTGCCATGGGGCTTGCAGGGGCAGAGGGTGGGCACAGGGGCAGCCATGCCCGCGTGGGTACCAGGCACGATGTGTGTGAGCTGTGAGCTGCCCTCACAGGCAGCTTGCTGTGGTTCTCAAAGCCCTGGGGCCTGGGGCCGTGCTCATGCTCAGGGTTTGGTGCTGGATTTTCATCATTGTATGGGCTCAGGAGAAAACCAATGCCCAGTTCTGGCCCCCCCAGCTCAAGAGGGACACAGAACTGCTGGAGAGAGTCCAGCACAGAGCCACAGAGATGCTGAAGGGAATGGAGCAGCTCTGTTAGGAGAGCCTGAGGGAGCTGGGGCTGGGAGAGGAGCCTGAGAGGTGACCTCAGCAATGGTTATAAAGGTGTAAAGGTGAGTGCCAGGAGGCTGGAGCCAGGCTCTGCTGGGTGATGCTCAGGGACAGGCCAAGGGGCACTGGGTGGGAGCTGAGGCAGAGGAAGTTCCATGTGAACCTGATCAGGAATATTTTGCCTGTGAGGTGGCAGAGCCCTGGCACAGGCTGCCCAGGGGGCTGTGGAGTCTCCCTCTCTGGAGATGTCCAAAGCCTGCCTGGATGTGCTGCTGTGTGCTCTGCTCTGGGTGCTCTGCTCTGGCAGGGCTTGGACTGGGTGAGCTTTGGAGGTCCCTTCCACCCCTGGCACTCTGTGACTCTGTGGCTCTGTACTTCAATGTTTTGCCAAGGCAGGAGCAGGCTGCAGCAGGCTCAGGGCTGTGGTGTTAGCTCTGTTGTCATCATGTCCTCAAATCTTAAATGAATAAAAAGCAATTAAAGTTCCCAGAGCTGCTGAGCTGTGCATGGTCTCCTCTCCCTCTCTCTGTCCTTTTTTCCCCCCTCTTTTTTTCCCGTGCAGGTCTGAGCCATTAAAGAAACTAATTACTTTCTTTTTACCTTTGTGGAATGGCTGAGGTGGGACATGAACGGCTAAGCCCTGACTCGCTGACCCTTTTGATAGCAGCACAGACCAAAATGAGTTTTCTTGATGAGGTTTCCCCTTCTCACCGAGCTGGTAAGAAGAAGAAGAAGAAGATCCAAGCTCTGATCGCGGCACCGAGAATTAAAAATACAGCTGGAAATAAACCCGGGCTGGGAGCAGGGCAGGTAGGAGCATCCCTGCCTGCAGAGGGGACGCAGCAGCCTGAGGAGGGTGGAGTGGAGCTCTCCTGCTGCTGCATTTTTAATCAAAGGTGGCGTTGGTGCCGTCCCTGGGTTTGCAGCACTCTTTAATCTCCGCCGAAATGCTCCGAGCTGGAAGGATCCTCTCTGCCTGACCTGTATGATTTATACATCTGTAGGCAGGGAGCCGCCGAGGTGCGAAGCGCCGCCGGGGCTGGGCTGCCTTTGAACCTCTCTGCTCCCCTCCCTGCGCTCTGCTCCCACCGCGGCGCTGTCCAGCCAGGCTCAGGCACCCTCAGCCCAGGGCTGACTCTTTGCTGTTCCTCTTATCCTGAATCAAAAGGTCTGGAGCAAGCTCTGGAGGGCGTGAAGAGTGCCTGCAGACTAAACACCCCAACTGCTCCTCCCCAGCCCTGTTCCCCAGACCCTTCCCCAGCTTCTTTGCCCTTCTCTGGGTGAGCTTCAGCCTCTCAATGTCCTTCCTGGAGTGAGGGAACCAAAACTGAACACAGAATTTAAGGTGCAGCCTCAGTCTCTTCTCCAGGCTGAACAACCTGAGATCCCTCAGCTGCTCCCCACCAGATCACAGAGTCACAGCACCTTGCAGGCTGGCAAAGCCCCTCAGGATCACCAACCCAGAGCCCTGCTCTACAAGAGTCACCTCGAACCACATCCCCAAGCACCACATCCAAACCAGACTGAAACACCCCCAGGCTGGGTGACTGCAGCACCTCCCTGGGCAGCTCAGTCCAGTCCCTGACCACTATCTCCAGGAACAACTTATTTCTATTGTCCAACCTAAACCTCCCCAGCCTCAGCTCGAGGCCATTCCTCCTTCTTCTGTCTCCAGTTCCCTGTGAGCAGAGCCCAGCAGCAGCCTCTGCACAGTGTCCTTCAGGAAGCTGTAGATGTGCTCCCCAGCTCTCAGATCCCCTGAGCCCAAACCCCTCTCCATTTTCTTTAGCTGCATGACAGAGTCACAGAGTGCCAGGGGCTGGAAGGGACCTCCAAAGCTCAGCCAGTCCAAGCCCTGCCAGAGCAGAGCACCCAGAGCAGAGCACACAGCAGCACATCCAGGCAGGCTTTGGACATCTCCAGAGAGGGAGACTCCACACCCCCCTGGGCAGCCTGTGCCAGGGCTCTGCCACCTCACAGGGGAAAAATTCCTGCTCAGGTTCACATGGAGCTTCCTCTACCTCAGCTCCCACCCAGTGCCCCTTGGGCTGTTCCTGGGCATCACCCAGCAGAGCCTGGCTCCAGCCTCCTGGCACTCACCTGCACATCTTGATAACCATTGCTGAGGTCACCTCTCAGGCTCCTCTCCCAGCCCCAGCTCCCTCAGGCTCTCCCAACAGAGCTGTTCCTTTCCCTTCAGCATCTCTGTGGCTCTGTGCTGGACTCTCTCCAGCAGTTCTGTGTCCCTCTTGAGCTGGGGGCCCCAGAACTGGACACAGCACTGCAGATGTGACCTCAGCAAGGCAGAGCAGAGGGGCAGAGACAGAGGCAAACCCAATGCTGTTGCCAGCTCCTCTCTTGCAACCCTTTCAGTTGAAGGAGGCCAAGGAGCAGCTCTGGGTGGGTTTTGGTTTTCCCCTTTAAAAAGCAGAGATGTTTTATTCCCAAAGAGAAGGATGCAGCCACGGCCCAGCCTGCTGTGCAGGGTATAAATAGCCAGGGCTGAGAGCACAGCACAATAGCTGTCACTCGACCACAGCAGAATGGGGACATGAGTGGTAGCAGATGAATTTCCTAAGCGACAAAGGCTCTGTTTTCATGCAAATACCTCTCAGCAATAAAATCCAGGGGAAGAAAGAGGAAGGCAGCTCATGTGTTACATAAGCAGAATTATCTTGCCACAGAATGCTTCTTTCAAGGGGTTGGGGTCGTTGTTTTGTGTTGTCTGTGCCTGCCTGGAGACCCCACCCAGAGTCCTGCATCCAGTCCTGCTGCCCCCAGCACCAGAAGGACCTGGAGCTGCTGGGGAGAGTCCAGAGGAGGCCACAAGATGAGCAGAGGGCTGGAGAACCTCCCCTGTGGGGACAGGCTGGGAGAGTTGGGGCTGTTCAGTTTGGAGGAGAGAAGGCTCCAGGGGAGCCTCTCTCTCTCCAGGGAGAGCTCAGAGCAGCCTCCCAGTACCTGAAGGGGCTGCAGGAGTGCTGGAGAGGGACTTTGGACAAGGGCTGGGAGTGCCAGGACAAAGGGCAATGGCTTGGAGCTGGGAGAAGGAAGAGACTGAGACTGGAAATTGGCAAAGAAACTTTTCCTCATGTCCAACCTAAACCTCCCCTGGTGCAACCTGAGCTCATTTCATGCTCTTGTGGCCTCCTCTCCTCTTTCCACATCCCTGGGTTCTGTGTCCTGGATGCAGCCAGGACCTCCCTGACACCATGATATGACAGATATTAGGGAGGGATTCTTTGCAGTGAGGGTGGGGAGACTGACACAGGTTGAGGGTGGGGAGACCCTGGCACAGATTGCCCAGGGAGGTGTCCAAAGCCAGGTTAGATGAGCCCTTGAGCAACCTGTGCTGGTGGGAGATGTCCCTGCCCAAGCCAGGGGGCTTGGAACTGGATGATCTTGAAGATCCCTTCAAACCTAACCTGTTCCCTAACCTGTTCCATGAATCTATGAACTCGATTTGGGCTGGGCTGGAAGGAGAGAGCCAGCGAGCGATGCGCAGCGCAGCGCAGCGCAGGGAAGCTCTCTCCTCCCCTCCAAAGCTCCGGATGAATTTGCCGTGAGGAGCAGCTAAGAGTGAATAAAAGGGAGGAAAAGAGTCCTCGCCGTGCTAACAGCGCCCTGCCTTTCCCCGGGGATTGCTCAGCACTTTGCAAACATCCATTAATTAAGCCTCAAAGGAGATTTCCCAGCCCCAGCTTTATAGCTGCTGCGTGATGAAGTGTTCTGCTCCAGCACACAGCGCCGGGATGCAGCCGAGCCAGAAGCTGATCCTGATGTTCTCCACCCTCAGCCCCAATCTCTGCTGCAGAGACAGCCAAAAGGAGGAGGAATTTCTAACTTCCAAGCTTTTCACCTTGGCAGGATGGTCTGAGACTGGTGCCATGTGTCCCTTTTGGGATGTTTCCACCCCTCTTGGGATGTTTCTGTCCCTCTTGGGATGTTTCCATCCCAAGCACTGGTGAGGATGTGTCTTGAATACTGGGTTCAGTTTTGGGTCCCTCACTCCAAGAAGGACATTGAGGAGCTGGAACAGGTCCATAGAAGAGCAATGAAGCTAGGGAAGGGTTTGGAGAACAGGGCTGAGGGACTTGAGGGTGATGATACTGGAGAAGGAGAGGTTTAGGGGAGTCCTTTTGGCTCTCTACAGCTCCCTGGGAGGAGGCTGCAGCCACTGCTGCCTACAACTACCTGAAGGGAGGCTGTAGCCAGGTGGGGTTGGGCTCTGCTGCCAGACAACCAGCAGTAGAACCAGGGGACGCAGCCTCAAGCTGTGGCAGGGCAGGTTGAGGCTGGATGTGAGGAGGAAGTTGTTGGCAGAGAGAGTGATTGGCACTGGAATGGGCTGCCCAGGGAGGTGGTGCAGTGCCCATGGCTGGAGGTGTTGAAGGCAATCCTGGCTGGGGCACTTAGTGCCATGGTCTGGTTGGTTGGGCAGGGCTGGGGGCTATGTTGGGCTGGGTGAGCTTGGAGCTCTCTGCCACCCTGCTTGGTTCTATGTTTCTAGGATCTCTCCTCCCAAGGAACAAGTGAAACTTGTGTTCAAGTAACCCTTGTGTCCAGGTACCCCTTTGGTGAGCACAAGAGGCCTGATTAAGCACAGCCTGGAGGTTGCTGGAGGAACTGAGGCTAACCCACTTTGCTTTGCAGATGGATTTTGCTGCCATTTGGAAAGCAGAGTGGTCCCCACTTAGCCTTGTGCCCTCTCCTGGTTTCAACCCTGGAATCTTTTCTATTTGCTTGAGTAGACTTCTGAGCTCCCTCGAGACCTTCACTGGATGAAGGAAGGAGATTTCTGCCATGGGAGGACAAGAGCCACCAGGGGCAGGGAATTGTTGCTCTCCATATTGGCATCACGGTGGAGGAGGTTGTCATGGTGACTCAAGGTGTCAAGAGACTGCTCCAGAGCTGGGAGCAGGGGAGTGAGACACCAGTGGAGGGAGGAAGGGAAAGAAGGAATGAGGAGAAAGTGGGAAAAAAAGTGCAGGAATGAGTAAGGAGAGGAAAAGACAATGGGACCTTTGAGGCTGTCAGGCAGGGATAGGATGGGGGGGATGGAACAGAGCTGGAAATGAGGAGAGTCAGCCTGGAGGTTAGGAAGAAGTTGTTGAGCATGAGGGTGGTGAGAGCCTGGCAGGGGCTGCCCAGGGAGGTGGTGGAAGCCTCATCCCTGTAGGTGTTTAAGGCCAGGCTGGCTGAGGCTGTGGGCAGTCTGCTCTGGTGTGAGGTGTCCCTGGGCATGGCAGGGGGGGCTGGGACTGGCTGAGCCTTGTGGTGCCTTCCAACCCTGCCTGATTCTATGGTTCTGTGATTCTATGATGGGGAGAAGAGGCTGACAAGAGGGCACTGCAGAGACAGTTGTGCTTTATGCCCTTCTCTTTGTATCAGATGCACCAGAACGAGAGGACAGCAACTAGGAATCAGGGCAGGATGCTGCCCACTTGGCTGTGGGTCTGGGAGGCAGCAGCTTTGCTGCCTGTGCCCCAAACACCCTTCAGCAACCCATGGGGCCAGGTCCTGCTCAGTCACAGACAGGCAGGACGCAGAGATGGGCACATTTAGGGGGAGGGGAGGGAAGAGAGGGCAGATCCATGAAGGATCTGGCAGGCAGGGGCTCCGCAGGGCTGTGCCATGTCTCTCCTCCTCCTTTTGCCCTCTCCTCCCTCTGCCAAGTCCCCTTTTTGCCAGCATAAAGCTGCAGTCGAGCCCAGCGCGAGAGCTCTCCGAGGGCTGCCGGCTATGACAGATGTGATTTTATGGAACACGGCACCAGAGATGTGAAATACACAGTTCATAAATGTCAGGAGGAAGGCAGCAATATCCTGCTTTCAGGTCGTTTGACTCTTTTCTCCTCTCTCTCTCACTCTCGTGAAAGCCTCTTTCCAAGCAAGCAGCAATCCAGGTCTGGCTGTCATTCGGAGTGAGGAGCGAAGATGCCTCGGAGAAGGCTGCGGCACTCGGGGGAAGTGGTGCTTGGATGTGAGGCTCATCTCAGCAGGGAAAGGATCTCTGCTGCTTCTGCCTCATGTCAATTGCAAGATCATAGAACCAGAGAATGGGTTAGGTTGGAAGGCAGCTCAAAGCTCAGCCAGTTCCACCCATAGGCAGGGACCCCTCCCACTGGAACAGTTTGCTCAAAGCCTCACCCAGCCTGGTCCTGAACACCTTCAGGGAGGTTGTGGATCAAAGATCACATTGGGAGCTTCTGTGCTCCACAACCTGCCTGGGAAACCTGTGCCAGGGTCTCATCACCCTCAACCTGTGCCAGCCTCTCACCACTCTCACTGCAAACAACTTCTTCCTCACATCCACTTTCAATCTCCCTCTGCCACTTCAAACCCATTCCTCCTCCTCCTGCCATTCCCACACCTTCTCAACAGTCCCTCCCCAGCCCTCCTGCAGCCCCCTTCACACCCTGCAAGGCCACTCCAAGCTCTCCTGGAAGCCTTCTCCTCTGCAGGCTGCAGAGCTCCAACTCTCTCAGCCTGTGCTCAGAGCAGAGCTGCTGCAGCCCTCTCAGCATCTTGGTGGCCTCCTCTGGGCTGGCCCAAACACTTCCATGTCCTGCTTGTGTTGGGGGCTGCAGAGCTGCACACAGCACAGATCCATCTATGGAACTCCTTTGTCAGGTCCTCGGGCTTCAGGGACAAGTTCTTTGCTATGAGTGCAGAGGAAAACTGCCACCAGGCTGCCCAGGCAGGGTGGAGGCTCCATCCCTGCAGATATCCATGGCCAGGTTTGCTGAGCCTCAGCAGCCTGACCTGGTTGGGGATGTCCCTGCCGACTGCAGGGAGAGGGCTGGACAAGAAGACCCTCAAAGGCCCCTCCCAACTCGATGCCTTCTGCCCACAGCAAGACCTTTGTGCCCCTGCACGTGTGCGCATTCGGAGCTGTCACCACCTCGGCTCGCAGCCAGCAGCCGCTGCCCGAGCCCTGCTGCCTGAGCCCTGCTGCCCGAGCCCTGCTGCCCGCACGCAGCCGGTGACCGGCGCTGGCTTTCGCTCCCCGGACGCTCTCATGCTCAGCTGCTTCATTTCCACTCCCCCGAGCCCCGAAGCCCAGCAGCATCCCGCGGCAGTGATGTGTCCTGACGGCCTCCAGCCCTGGGTGCAGCAGCAGAGCTGGCACATCGCAGCCTCGTCAGGGAGCGCTGGGGGTGGCAGGGCGGGCAGGGGGGCAGCCGAATGTCACTCACAGCAGCTGGCCTGTCCCTGCCGAGCACGGCGGGGCCGCTGAGATGCCTTCGCAGGCAGCAGGCAGGCTTGGCGAGCCCACAGATGCGGCACTTCATGCTAATGCCCCCTGACTGGCCGCCCCCGGCCGCCCGCGGCTGCCGGCGCTGTCACAGCCGCTCAGGGGCCCGCGGAGCGGGGCGGGGGGGATGGTGTTGGTCACGCTGGTCCTCAGCATCCCAGGGCGAGATCCTGGGCGAGGAGGTGGGAACATCTCCAGGCTTTTCCCTTCGTTCAGGGGATGGTCTCCAGGCCTTTTTTCTTCATTCATCTAGGAGCTGGGGGGGGCTGCTGGATGGGAGGGAGAGCAGCAGCCACAAGTGTGCTCTGGGGGCCAGCAGGGGCAATGCCAAACTGGGCTGGGTCAGAAGAGCTGTGGTGAGTAGGTCAGGAGAGGTTCTCCTGCCCCTCTGCTCTGCCCTGCTGAGGTCACATCTGCAGTGCTGCGTCCAGGTCTGGGCCCCCAGCTCAAGAGGGACACAGAACTGCTGGAGAGAGTCCAGCACAGAGCCACAGAGATGCTGAAAGGAATGGAAGAGCTCTGTTAGGAGAGCCTGAGGGAGCTNGGGGGTGTGGAGTCTCCCTCTCTGGAGATGTCCAAAGCCTGCCTGGATGTGCTGCTGTGTGCTCTGCTCTGGGTGCTCTGCTCTGGCAGGGCTTGGACTGGCTGAGCTCTGGAGGTGCCTTCCAGCCCCTGGCACTCTGTGACTCTGATTCCTAGAGCACAGGTTTGGTGAGGAACAGAGAGGCGCCTGGGGTTGCTCAGTCTAGAGAAAAGGAGGCTGAGAAGAGACCTTTTGGCTCCCTACAATGCCCTGAAAGGAGGCTGGAGCCAGGCAGGAGTTGGTGTCTTCTCCTGAGGAACAAGTTACAGGACATGGCCCTGGGGGAAGTTTAGGTTGGACACTGGAAGAAACTTGTTGACTGAAAGGGTTCTCCAAGACTGGTCCAGGCTGCACCAGGAGAGGTTTAGGGTGGAGTTGAGGAACAATTCCTTTGCTGCAGGAGTGGTCAGGGCCTGGCACAGGCTGCCCAGGGAGGTGGTGGAGTCTCCATCCCTGGAGGTGCACAAGAAACCTGTGGCTATGGTGCCTGGGGCCAGGGTTTGGTGGTCATGGTGGGGTTGGGTTGAGGGTTGGACTGGGTGATCCTGGAGGGCTTTTCCAAGCACAACCATTCTGTGACTGTCTGATCACCTGCCAGAAAACCCTCCTGTTGCCTCACAAGGTGCTGCATCCCTGAGCCTTGTGGGGTGGGAGGTGTCTCACCAAGTTTTGATGTCAAAGAAGGGATGGAGGGATGGGAAGGTGGTGGTGGGAGAAGCTCTTGAATTCCCCTGTGTTCTCACAGCAGAGCTGCTTTTTGGCTGGAAAATAGGCCAATTTCCACCTTATCTAATGCCTCCAGCTGTGATGTGAAAAGCTCAGAGGGAAAAACTGCATCTCTGCTGTTATCTCTTAACTGCAAAGTTTAATTATCCTCAGCTGCTCTGCTGAGATGTGACCCTGCCTGGGCTGCACCAAGCAGGCTACAATGGCACCAGCAGGGGCTGGGGATGGCACTGGGGGCTTGGCTATGTCAGTGCCATGACAATGATCCCTGCTGTGTGTTGCTAGAGTGGGGCAGGTGAGAATATTCACCTTCCTCTTCCCATTAGCTCCGAGTTTCCATAATGAGATCCACAGGATGGGTTGGGCTGGAAGAGACCTTAAAGGGCTGGAGCTGCTCTGCTGTGAGCAGAGCCTGAGGCAGTTGGGGCTGTGCAATCTGGAGAGGAGAAGGCTCCCAGGTGACCTTATTGTGGCCTTGCAGTATCTGAAGGGGGCTACAAGAGAGCTGGGGAGGGACTTTTTAGGCTGTCAGGTAGGACTGGGGGGAATGGAACAGAGCTGGAAATGAGGAGAGTCAGAGTGGAGGTGAGGAAGAAGTTCTTCAGCATGAGGGTGGTGAGAGCCTGGCAGGGGCTGCACAGGGAGGTGGTGGAAGCCTCATCCCTGGAGGTGTTTCAGACCAGGCTGGCTGAGGCTGTGGGCAGCCTGCTCTGGTGTGAGGTGTCCCTGGGCATGGCAGGGGGTTGGGACTGGCTGCTCCTTGTGGTCCCTTCCAGCCCTGCCTGATTCCATGGTTCTATGATCTTCCAGTTCACCTCCACTAGCCCAGGATGCTCAAAGCCTCACCCAACCTGGCCTTGAACAGCTGCAGGGAGGGAGCAGCCACAACCTCCCTGGGCAACCTGTGCCAGTGTCTGCCCACACTCACTGCAAACAATTTCTTCCTAACATCCACCATGGTGTCAGAGAGGTCCTGGCTGCATCCAGGACACAGAGACAAACCCAGGGATGCAGAAAGGGGAGAGGAGGCCACGGGAGCACAAAACGACCTCAGGTTGCAGCAGGGGAGGTTTAGGTTGGATATCAGGGAAAGTTTTCCACATTTCCACCCTTCTCCCTCCCCAGGCCCTGTGCTTTTTGTGCCCACACCTACAGAGGAAACCTGTGCAGGATCCTTGCCTAGCTGAGATGCTCATCAATTATTTATAGGAGAAATAGATTCATTTTGCTCTTAATTCATTCCCCATTAGCTTCATGGTAAACAGAAGAAGAGGAGAAGAAAGGGGCGGGGGGAAGCTGCACAGGTGTGGATGGAGGTAGAGAAGAGCTCAGCAGAAATAAACCCACCGAAGAGGGGGCAAATGGCAGAGAAGGTGCAAGGGAGGGAGTTAGAAGAAAGGGAAAGCTTTAAATCTGAGCAGGGCTTAAATACACTTCTAAATGTCAGCTCTGTAATAGCTTGGCCTGAAGTCTCAGCATGTTAGGAACACAAACGCTGGGGAGCTCCTGCCCTGCCTCCCATTGGCCACCCTCAGTCCTTTCATCCATCTGCGTCTGCTCTCCTTGATTGCAGCTGCCCTCCTAGGGGCTTGGCTTTGGTTCTACTTAATGCACTAATTCCTCTTTGGGTGAAGCTTTCTTCTTCTTCTTCTTCCTCCTTTCTTCCTTCCCTTCCCCCCCAACTTCTTCTTATTTCCCTTTAGGATTCAGTAAGAAATTGAATTCTTGCAGCCAAAGCATTCAGAGGAGCTGAGGAGCAAGTTGGGAGGAGTCTCTTTTACTGCTTGTCACCATCCAGGTGACATTGAATTCATGGCATGGTGAAGATGGGCAATAAGGGAGGGGGCAGTGGAGGAATTTGGCTCCTAGGTTTCAATTTAGTCACCAACTCTGCCTTGGGGAGGGATCAATTCTCAGGCTGAAAAGTGAAGGTGATGCTCTTGGAGCCTCCTGGGAGACCTGCTTGTACCTGGTGAGGATGGGGATGAAAGGACTCTAAATGCTCTGATGCAGGCAGGGACAAGCCCTGCTGAGGGCCCTGCTGGCAGCTCTGCTGCTTAGGATGGCACTAAAAGATCTGAGGACAGACAGAGGGCTGGAGCTGCTCTGCTGTCAGCAGAGCCTGAGGCAGTTGGGGCTGTGCAGTCTGCAGAGGAGAAGGCTCCCAGGGGACCTTCTTGTGGCCTTTTGGTGTCTTAAGTGGGCTACAAGAAAGCTGGGGAGGGACTTTTGAGGCTGTCAGGCAGGGATAGGACTGGGGGGAATGGAACAGAGCTGGAAATGAGGAGAGTCAGAGTGGAGGTTGGGAAGAAGCTGTTGAGCATGAGAGTGGTGAGAGCCTGGCAGGGGCTGCACAGGGAGGTGGTGGAAGCCTCATTCCTGGAGGAGTTTCAGGCCAGGCTGGCTGAGGCTGTGGGCAGCCTGCTCTGGTGTGAGGTGTCCCTGGGCATGGCAGGGGGTTGGGACTGGCTGAGCCTTGTGGTCCCTTCCAGCCCTGCCTGATTCTATGGTTCTGTGATTCTATGATTTGAGCAGGGGCTGCTGTGACAGGCCAAGGGGGGTGGTTTGAACTGAAAGAGGCAGATTCAGAGTGGGGAGAAGGGAGAAATTCTTGACTGGGAAACCTGTGCCAGTCTCTCACCACCCTCACTGCAAACAACTTCCTCCTCACATCCACTTTCAATCTCCCCTCTGCCACTTCAAACCCATTCCTCCTCCTGCCATTCCCACACCTTCTCAATAGTCCCTTCCCAGCCCTCCTGGAGCCCCCTTCAGATCTGCAAGGCCACTCCAAGCTCTCCTGGAAGCCTTCTCCTCTGCAGGCTGCAGAGCCCTTTCCTATTCCCTTCTCTCTCCTTCCCTTGCACATTGATCTTCCCTCCCTGCCTCTGTGGCGTTTTTGTGTGTTTGTCAAGGACATCACCGTTTAGGAAGGGAAAAAAGCCCTCAAATCACAACACCTCCTCCAAACCCAAAACACACAGCACTTGAAAGACTGAAAGATCAAGATCTCTGTCATCTAAAGGAGTAAACTAATAGTGTGATTGCAAAGGGGCCCCACGAGGATCCTCTCTGTCAGATCGCTGTCAGCTTTGTGCTACGCATCCATTACACAGCAGCTACAGGAAAGCCAAGCAAGGCAGCTCCCCGCCGAGCAGAGGGCAACCCAGCCCTGCCAGCAGCCTGGAGGTGAGCTCTGCAGTCAGCCTTGGGATGGGTCTCTCCTCCCAAGGAGTGAGTAATGGGATGAGAGGAAAGAGCTTCAAGTCGCAGCAGAGGAGGTTTAGAGTGGGTGTCAGCAGCGATCTTTGCTGCAAGAGAGGTCAGGCTTTGGAAGAGGCTGCCCAGGGAGGTGGTCACCTGGAGACCTTGGAGGGGTCTGACTTGATGACCTTAGAGAGATTGGACCTGGTGATCTTGGAGGGGTCAGACCTGATGATCTCACAGGGCTGGACCTGGTGATCCTGGAGGTCTTTTCCAGCAGAGCAGCTTCTATGATTTTTCCAATGCACTCAGATTTTCCCTTGCCAGACCTATCCAAGGGTGAGAGCTGCAGGAGCAGGGCTGAGTCCCATCTTCCTTCCTTGCCCAGCCTCAGCCAGGACCTAGCATCCCCCAGGATGAGTGACTCCTTCCCCTCTCACTGCCCATACAAGCTGGGAGTGAGGCTCTGACCGTTTGCCTGTACCAATCTTGCTGCTAATCCCTGCAGTGAGCTCCTTCTCCCCCGGGAAGGCTCTTTGAATCCTTGGCTGAGGAATCATCTGCAGGGACGAGAAGCGGTGACAGCCTTCAGACAGGAGCCTGCACATTGTGCAGCTCTAAAGCCACTCTCCCAGGCTGTGATTGATGGAAATTCTGTCATTAACAACCAGGACATGGGATTTTCCCATGCAACAATCATCTCTGCTCTGGCCTTACACAGCCCTGACAAGGATGCTCTGCAGCTCCAGCCTGCAGTGGATTTTAATCCCCCTGAAATCAGTTGTTCCAACCACTCTTAGTCGCTCTTCTGAGGCCCCTTGGCTCTGCCTGGGGAGCTTTGCACTTCTGGTTGCAACACAAAAGTAATGATCTGAGAGCCTTGTGGAATTAAACTGCATCTTTATAGGAATGGGGGATGGGGGAAGCTCAGCATAATCCTTGGTGGGGGAAAAACCCACCAAGGTCTTTGGTAGGTGATGGTTTCTGCAGGGACCAGCTGGGGTGGATCTTAAATCACAGACTCACAGAATGTCAGGGGCTGAAAGGGACCTCCAAAGCTCATCCAGTCCAACTCCTGCCAGAGCAGCTCCTGCCGAGTGCAGAGGGGCTTGGGCTGGAGGAACTTTGGAGGTCCCTTCCAACACAGACCATTCTGTGATGAGATGACCTCCTTCACCCTCAGGCACTGCAGCTCGCTGCCCCTCCCAGTTTCCATGCAGGAAGAGGGAGAGGATGAGAGGTGCCTGGCTCTGGGGATCGCACCCTGCTGCCCTGCCGCTGGCAGCAGCGGTGAAGCAATCCCAGGCGGCAGCCTTGCTCGCTGCCAGGGCTCACTGCTGAGTCAGGAGCGGGGTCTGAGGGAGACAAATGCGGGATAATTCCAGCACAGACATCCTCCCAGCACCTGCCTCGCCTTCCCTGAGGGATCAGGGAAGAGGCTCAGGAGCGAGGAAACAAATCTTTGCCTGTTATTAAGGAACAAAGGGAGCAGAAAAGGCTGCGCCGAAGCTCTCCAGCTCCAGGAGTCGATGCCTCTGATGAGCTCTTAACACTTACAGGAGCTGAAATTTCTCCCCAGAGGCTCAGGAGTGTTAGTTCTGTGATGACACAGAAGGAAGGCTTTGGGTGAGGTTTAGTGTGGGTCTTGTGTCAGCTGTGTCGTGGTGGGAGGCTGCCAGGGAAGGGCTCAGTGCCAGGCACTGTGCCCAGGGGAGCGTCGCAGAGTCACACAGGGCTGCTGCTCTTGGCAGAGAGCTTTGGGGCCATCGAGTCCAAGCATGAGCCCAGCACTGCCAGCTCACTCCCAGACCCTGCCACTCAGCATCACTTAGAATCAGAGAATGGGCTGGGTTGGAAGGGACCTCAAAGATCATCCAGTTCCAAGGCCCCTGCCGTGGGCAGGGACACCTCCCACGGCCCAGGTGGCTCAGATCTCATCCAGCCTGGCCTTGAACACCTCCAGGGAGAGGACATCCCTGGGCAACCTGTGCCAGTCTCTCCCCACCCTCACTCTCAAGAATTTCTTCCTCCTCTCCAGGCTTAGTCTCTCCTCTCCCAGCTCCAAGCCATTGTCCCTCGTCCTGACACTCCCAGCCCTTGTCCAAAGTCCTTCCTCAGCTCTCCTGCAGCCCCTTCAGGTACTGGAAGGCTGCTCTGAGGTCTCAAGTTGTGCCAGGGGAAGTCTAGGCTGGATGTTAGGAGGAAGTTCTTCACAGAGAGAGTGATTGGCATTGGAATGGGCTGCCCAGGGAGGTGGTGCAGTGCCCATCCCTGGGGGTGTTCAAGAAAAGACTGGATGGGGCAATTAGTGCCATGGTCTGGTTGACTGGACAGGGGTGGGTGCTAGGTTGGGCTGGATGAGCTTGGAGCTCTCTGCCAACCTGCTTGATTCTATTATATTCTAAACTATCTGAGGGCTGGGGGTCAGGAGGGGGGGACAGGCTCTGCTCACTGCTCCCTGGGACAGGACAAGCAGCAATGGATGGAAGCTGCAGCACAGCAGGTTGCAGCTCAGCACAAGGGCAACTTCTTGTCTGGAAGGGTCCCAGAGCCCTGGCACAGGCTGCCCAGAGAGGTTGTGGAGTCTCCTTCTGTGGAGCCTTTCCAGGCCTGTCTGGATGTGTTCCTGTGTGCCCTGAGCTAGCTTGGATGGTCCTGCTGTGGCAGGGGTTGGACTGGATGAGCTCTTTGGATCCTTCCCAACCCCTGACATCTGTGATCTGTGACCCTGTGCTCTCCAGAGGACCATTCCAACCCCTGCCGTGCTGGGATTCTGTAATATGAGTCCCCAGAGGCTCACTCCTGGGGCTGGCAGATGCAGGTCCCACATCACTTCTCTTGCTGTCAGACTTCCCCTCCACGCAGCAGCTGAAATTCTGAGGTGTCTCTCCAGCAGGGATCAGGACTGAGGGTGTCAGGAGCTGTCACTGCTGCTCTCCAGAGCAATTTGTCTGGATCAGGTTGCTGCTGGGCCAGGCCATCTCTGCCTGACAGAGTTATTGAGGCATTAGGAGAGATGAACAACTCCCAGGTCTGATCCTGAGATGTCTTCTGCTGCCCAGACCCCCTCAGTGTGGGAGTCACCTTTATCATTAGCAATTAACTCCCCTCTAAGCACCTTCCTCAGAGCCATGGAGCTTTCTGCTGGGCTCTGCAGGCTGAGCTTGGCTTAGGGAGGGCTCATTTGGTTTATTTTGTGGCCTTGCAGGTTTTTTGGACAGATTTTGGAGTGATTTATGTCTTGGCCAGAGTGAGGAGAGGATCAGATACAGACTGAAGCTGCTGAGGGCAAAGTGGCTGCCAGGTTCTTCCATCAGGTCAATGCCTTTTCCCCTCTGCCAGGCGGTGATGCAGGTCAGGACTTTCTCTCTGTGTCTTTTCAAGAGGGGCAGCCCCAGCCAGAGGCTGCCCTAAGTTCTCTCACCCCAAGCATCCCATCCCAGCAGAAGCACCCAAGGAAAGCCTTCAGTCTGCTGGATGCTGGTGCCTGGTAAGGAGGGACGTTGGAGTCTCAGGGAGCTGCCTCTGCAGCAGGTCTTTCTGGCACAGTGCAGCCTCTGGCACTGGATGTTCTTCACTGCACATGCTCGGGGGAGAACCCAACAGTTCCAGGCAGGGAAGGGGCCTGAGGGCAATTTTAGAGCACCTCCAAGACTGTTCTGGGGCCCTCACTCCAGGAAGGACATTGAGGAGCTGGAGCAAGCCCAGAGAAGATCAAGGAAGGTGGGCAAGGGTCTGGAGAACAGGGCAGGGAAGGGGCAGCTGAGGGAGCTGGGGGGGGTTGAGTCTGGAGAAGAGGAGGCTGAGGGGAGACCTTCTGATTCTCTACAGCTCCCTTAAGAGGGCTGGAGTCAGGCAGAGGTCAGCCTGGAGAAGAGGAGGCTGAGAGGAGACCTCATTGCTCTCTACAGCTCCCTGAAAGGAGGCTGCAGCCAGGTGGGGGTTGGGCTCTGCTCCCTAGGATCAGGTGAAAGGGCAAGAGGGAATGGCCTGGAATTGTGCCAGGGGAGGGCTGGGCTGGAGATGAGGAACAACTTCTTTGCTGCAAGAGTGGTCAGGGGTTGGCAGAGGCTGCCCAGGGAGGTGGTGGAGTGCCCATCCTGGGAGGTGTTCATGCCATGTGGCCATGGTTTGGTGGCCATGGCAGCGTTGGGTTGAGGGCTGGGCTGGATGATCTCAGAGGGCTTTTCCAACCTGAACCATTCTCTGCCTCTGTGTCTAATCAAAGCCACTCCTGTGATTAACTCACAGAGTCCTTGGGGAGGGGAGGAAGGGGAAAAAAAGACAGAAAACAAAGAGGGAAAAGCAAACAGGAATTGGAGCTGAGATCTTCCCTGGCAGAGCTGAAGGCAAACAAATAAAGGATGATAGATAACCAAAGAGGAGAGAGGAAATTGTGCTCTGCTCTCCTCTAACAGCACCACAAAAGGCCCATTGCCTGCCTGCCTGGTAATTACCAGCCCCCCTGTCAGTGGCTTACCTGATATTAATTAACATTATTTATTGCTGTTGGCAGAGTGACTGCTACAGTAAATCAAGCAATTAGCAGCCTCCCGGATTGCACTGGGAGGAGAAGTGAGCAGGTGCCAGAAAGGATTTACTTTGCCACTTCATGTTTTATTCAGGGCCCCTCTGCTCCTCGGCGCAGCCCAGGCTCAGCTGCAAGCTGGGCTGGGGCAGTGTGAGGTGTGGCAGCTCCTGGGGCTGCTGCTGGCACCTTGGGGAAGCCCCAGGCACGGCTGGGGAGGAGATCAAGGGCAGAGCCTGGCACCTGGGGAAGAACAAGCCCAGGGAGCAGCACAGATTGGAGACTGAGCTGTTGGAAGGCAGCAAAGGGGAAAAGGCTCTGGGGGTCCTGGTGGGTGGGAGGGTGAGCAGGAGCCAGCAGTGTGCTCTGGTGCCAGCAGGGGCAATGCCAAACTGGGCTGGGTCAGAAGGGCTGTGGTGAGTAGGTCAGGAGAGGTTCTCCTGCCCCTCTGCTCTGCCCTGATGAGGCCACATCTGGAGCACTGTGTCCAGTTCTGGACCCCAGTTCAGAAGGGACAGAGAACTGCTGGAGAGAGTCCAGCACAGAGCCA